>CAJHQP010008628.1:0-26081 GCA_905132765.1 Moricandia arvensis | reverse complement strand
AACCAGTCAAGGAGAAGATGGAAAGGAGATTGTGGTGATAGATGAAGGCAAATGGAGTTAAGAGGACTTTATAGTGTTGAAAATCATCCAGAGCTCACTTGATGGCCCCATAATGGAGGCCTACTTATATTGTGAAACCGCAAAGGAGTTGTGGGATACCTTTCAGAAGGTATATGGAAACATATCCAACCTCAGTAGGGTCTTTGAAGTAAAGAAGGCTATCAACTGCCTGAACCAGGAAGATATGGACTTTAATCAACACTTTGGTAAGTTCAGAGCTCTCTGGGCAGAACTGGAGATGTTGAGGCCAAGTACTATTGATCCTAACATCCTGAATGAGAAGCGTGAGCAAGACAAAGTGTTTTGTCTACTCCTCACCCTCAACCCAGGATACAATGACCTCATCAAACATCTGTTGAGGGCAGATAAATTACCAACCCTTGAGGAGGTATGTGCACAAATTCAGAAGGAGCAAGGCTCAGTGGGTCTATTTGGTGGAAAAGGTGACTTGAACATGGCTCACAAGGCTGAAGCCTCAGCTAACAAGGTCTTCTTCAAACCAGAGAACCGGCGAGTCACATGTGAGCATTGCAAGAGGAGTGGTCATATGAAGAACCAGTGCTGTATTCTTAACCCACACCTCAGGCCACCATCAAGGTTTAACCAAGCAAGGGCCAGTGAAGCTGTTTAGCAAACCCCTCAGCCTATGCGTCCAAATGGTGAAGGAAGAGCCCTAGTTTCTACCACCTATGCTGTTGGAGACACATCTCAGTCATCCCCTGATGATGCCGTTGTTGAGATGAAGCATTAATAAGCAAGGAAAACTCGGATCCAAGGTTACTTGTGAATCAAGCTTGTCCGTACAACCTAGGGCTTGTGGTGTGTCTTGCACGTCAAGAAAAGGAGTAACCAGACCTAAGAGGGTTCCAGATGGTTAAGCTTCATCTGTCTAAGCCAGGAAAGATATTTTGAATAATAAAGAATGGGATCACATGCGAAGAAGAGGATCAATCCGTTGGGACCAGTCTCTATCCCTGCTCTGAACCTGATTCAAGACAGTGGGACAGTTTGGACTGTTCCTACCCCTTTGTTTATTATTATTTGTCCTTCTTGCTTTGTTTATTGGATTTCTGGTCTGAGGAAACCCTAGTAGTTTTCCTTTAAATAGACCAACGAGTGTATAGACCTAAGACAAGGGGAATAAACCCATTCTGCTTCCCTAAACTCTCTCTCTCTCGAAAATCTCTCTTCTCTCTCTTCTCTCTCTCTCTTGCTGTTCTTCATGTTCTTGAGCAGAACTCATCTGTTCTTGAGCAGAACTCATCTGTTCTTGGCGTAATCTCTCTATAATTCTCATAAACTCACATGGTATCAGAGCATTTAAGCTATTGAGACCTTATTCTCTCTATTATCTTCCGCAAATTCACTCTGTTTTCACCTTTCCCTTACTCTGTTCTTCACTCTGTTTTCACCTTTCCCTTACTCTGTTCTTCACTCTGTTTTCTCACTCTGTTTCTTCACTCTGTTTTCTCACTCTGTTTCTCCAGTTCATACTTCCAGTTTGAGAATCTCTTTGTTTCTTAAGGTTCTCCTTCAGTTTCCCCTCTGTTTATTTCAAAAAGCTTGTTACTTTCTTCTGGACATCTTGGTTCATTTCGAAAATTCTTGATTCACCCTTTTACCTACTGGAAAAAAGCTATTCAAGATGGATAATTCTAAAATAGTGGTCATACCAGTAACCCTAACTGGGGGAAACTATCTGCTGTGGTCAAGGTTGGCCAAGACAGCTCTTGGTGGAAGGGGCTTATGGGAACATGTTTCCAGTGGAGAAGCTCCAACAAAAATCATCAAAGACAAAGATGGTGGGGAGATGGTGGTGGCTGTCGACAACAAATGGGGTCAAGAGGACCTCATGGTGCTGTCAATCATCCAAAGCAGCTTGGAACCATCTATCATGACAGCTTACTCCTATTGTGAGAGCTCCAAAGAGTTGTGGGATACACTACAAAAAGTGTATGGCAACATTTCAAACCTAAGTCGAGTTTTTGAAGTCAAGAGGGCTATCAACACTCTTCACCAGGAAAGCATGGACTTCAATCAACACTTTGGCAAGTTCAGAGCGTTGTGGGCTGAGTTAGAAATGCTAAGACCATCTACTGTAGATCCTACTGTCCTGAATGATAGGCGAGAGAAAGACAAGGTCTTTGCCTTGTTGCTGACCCTGATACAAGGCTATAATGATCTAATCAAACACATGTTAAGAGCAGAGAAGCTCCTTTCTTTGGATGAGGTGTGTGCTCAAATCCAGAAGGAGCAAGGATCAGTGGGGCTGTTTGGAGGTAAAGGGGAACTTGTACTAGTGTACCAGGCTGAAGGTGTTGCAAACAAAGGCCTCTACAAGCATGAAGACAAGAAGATATGGGTCTGTGATCACTGCGAGAAGAAAGGCCATGGAAAGGACAAGTGCTAGATCCTCCATCCTCATCTTAAACCTCAGAAGTTCAGGACACCCTACAATGATGCAAGAGCAAACTTCTCTGGTGATATGGGTGAACCATCTGCTCCAGGGACCATGCTCTCTAGCAATGCAGCTGGTGAGAGAAAGACTTTAGCATCTAGTAGCTGCTTAAACCACAAAAGTTCAGGACTCCTTACCATGATGCAAGAGCCAACTTCTCTGGTGAAATGGGCGAATCAGCTACCTCAAACTCCATGAACTCAACCACTAACCTTAATCCGGCTAGTGAAGGGAAAACTCTAGCTTCCAGTATCTCCTCTTCCTTGGGAACCACTCAGGATGAAGCCATCAAGCGATCTGACATTGAGGCTCTCATCAAACTCCTCAAGGACAACTCTGGTAAGACACTTGGTACTTCTTTACATGCTTCAACTAGTGCTATCTCCATGAATGCTTTAACTGGTTATGAATTGACAAAACCCTTAGTTATAGATTCAGGAGCTAGCCACCACATGATTAGTGATCTGAACTTGATTAAAAATATTGTTCCTGCCTTAGGAAATGTTATGATTGCTAATGGAGAAAAAGTACCAATTAAAGGAATAGGTGATCTTAGGTTGTTTAATATGGATTCTAAAGCCTTTTATATGCCTAGCTTCACCTCCAATCTGTTATCAGTTAAAAAGGCCACTAATGACTTAAACTGCAGTGTTACTTTCACTCCTAATGATGTCTACTTTCAGGATATTGAAACTAATAGGTTGCTTGGCAAAGGTCTGACCAAGGGAGACTTGTACTTTCTTGAAGACACCAAGCTTTCAGCCGATTTCTCTTATGCTTTAAATTCAAGTTTTAATTTCCCTAAAGATGTAATGTGGCATGCTAGGTTAGGACATCCCCATTCTCGTGCCTTGAACATCATGTTGCCAGGTATTTCATTTCAAAAAGATTGTGAAGCTTGTATCTTAGGAAAACATTGCAAAACTGTGTTTCCTAAATCTAGTACAATCTATGAAAGTTGCTTTGATTTAATTCATTCTGATGTGTGGATTAAATCATGTGCATCTAGAGAGCATCATAAGTATTTTGTGACATTCATAGATGAGAAATCAAAGTATACATGGATCACTCTGCTACAATCCAAAGATAGGGTGTTAGATGCATTCATAAACTTTCAAACTTATATCTCTAACCATTACAATGCCAAGATAAAAATTTTGAGATCAGATAATGGAGGAGAGTACACCAGCAGTGCATTCAAGCAACACTTAGCAAAACATGGGGTGATCCATCAAACTAGCTGTCCATATACTCCACAACAAAATGGTGTGGCTGAGAGAAAGAATCGACATCTTATGGAGGTGGCCAGAAGTATGATGTTCCATACCAATGTACCTAAGAGATTTTGGGGAGATGCTGTGATGACAGCTTGCTACTTGATCAGCAAAATCCCTACCAAGGTCCTTCACGACCAGTCTCCACATGAGGTATTAAACAAACATAGACCATCTATAGATCACCTTCGGGTATTTGGGTGCTTGTGCTTTGTTTTAATTCCAGGAGAACAAAGGAACAAGCTTGAACCAAAGAGCACCAGGGCCATGTTCATTGGATACTCACCTCACCAAAAGGGATACAAGTGTTATTCACCAGAAACCAGGAGGGTTCTAATATCTCGAGATGTGAGGTTTGTTGAGTCCAGAGGTTACTATGGTGAAAAAAGTTGGGATGAAGTGAAAGACCTATCCCAATCATACTCAGATAGGGCTGAGAATTTGAGGAGAGTGATGGAATGTCTAGGCATCAGTATACCAAAAGAGAGGGTTGTGCCTGAGGATGAACCAAGACAAGACCATCAGCCTCCACCAACTGAAGAATTAAATGAGGATTCTGAAAATGAAGCTGTTGAGGTTACTCACCTTGATCCTGAAGGGGGGAATCAAAATGAACCACAAGAAGGTTCAGTACCTCATGATCAAGATGAGCAACAAGAAGAATCAGTGGTAAGTGGGGATCAACATACGGCTGGTGAGGAAACACCAAATGAAGAAAATGTTCAACCTCTGAGAAGAAGCACTAGGATCAGGCGTTCACCTTCCAATTGGGTCAACACTCGAGTCTACTTCAACTCCCAAGCAGTAGCTCATCCTACTCAAGCAGTGTTCTCTCTAGCTCAGTATCCCAAGGAGCATCTAGTGTTCATTGGAGAGTTGGACCAAGAATACATCCCAAGGTCTTATGAAGAAGCTATGGAACACAAGGAGTGGAGGGACTCAGTGGGGAATGAAACCAATGCCATGATTGTAAATGACACATGGTATGAAGTGGAGCTTCCAAAAGGCAAGAAGGCAGTGACAAGCATGTGGATCTTCACAATCAAATACAATGCTGATGGTACTGTGGAGAGGCGCAAGACAAGACTTGTTGCAAGAGGGTTTACTCAGACTTATGGAGAAGATTATCTGGACACCTTTGCACCAGTAGCTATACTTAACACTATAAGGATCATTCTCTCCTTGGCTGTCAACTTGGAGTGGGATCTGTGGCAGATGGATGTGAAGAATGCCTTCCTACAAGGAGAACTTGAAGATGAAGTTTACATGAGACCACCTCCTGGTTTAGAGCATCTTGTCAAGCCTGGAAATGTCCTTAGACTGAAGAAAGCCATCTATGGATTGAAGCAATCACCAAGGGCCTGGTATCACAAGCTTAGTACCACCCTCAATGGAAGAGGATTTGTGAAATCTGAACCTGATCACACACTCTTCACTCTCACTAGTTCACAAGGAATTGTGGTGATACTAGTGTATGTGGATGATATTATCATCACTGGAAGTGACAAGGAAGGTATCCTCCTAACTAAGAACTTTCTTAAATCATCTTTTGATATCAAAGACTTGGGTGAGTTAAAGTACTTTCTAGGGATAGAGATATGCCGATCTAAAGAGGGGCTATTCCTATCCCAAAGGAAGTACACACTTGATTTGTTGAGTGAGGCAGGTGATCTAGGTGGAAGAGCTGCTAAGACACCTCTAGAAGATGGATACAAGGTCTTGCGTGAGGGGGAGATTGAAGATAGGCCCTATGAAGATGTCAAGCAATATAAGAGAATGGTTGGGAAGCTTATCTATCTTACCATCACCAGACCAGATGTGTGCTTTGCTGTGAATCAAGTCAGTCAATTTATGAAAACACCCAAGATACATCACTGGAACATGGTGGAGAGGATCTTGAGATATCTAAGAGAAGCACCAGGACAAGGAGTATGGTTGGGATGTAACAAGAGCACAGAAATTATTGGGTACTGTGATGCAGATTGGGCTGGAGATAGAATAGTTAGGAGGTCTACAACAGGCTACTGCACCTTCATTGGAGGCAACTTGGTCACTTGGAAGAGCAAGAAACAGAAGATAGTATCATGCTCAAGTGCTGAAGCAGAATATAGACCAATGAGGAAGCTTACTAGTGAGCTGATTTTAATCAGGAATCTACTAAAAGACTTGGGTATTGAGACTACAACTCCCATCACTATGCATTGTGACAATCAGGCAGCAATCCACATAGCATCCAACAATGTGTTCCATGAAAGGACGAAGCACATTGAGGTTGATTGCCACAAGGTCAGACAAGCTGTGGAGCAGCAAATTATCCTGCCTTGCTACACTCGAAGTGATATTCAGTTAGCTGATATCTTCACCAAAGCAGAAAGTTCAAAGGTCTGTGAGTTCATTCATTCAAAGCTTGGACTCATGGATCTCCCATCTCACTGATCCTCTTAGCCATGAGGTGTTCTACTCTTTTTCCTTGGCTTGGTTTTCTCCCAAGAGGTTTTTGCAAGCTAAAGGTTTTAATGAGGGAATGCTTCATGGTTTCCAAGCTTGATCAGTCCCAATGGTCAAGCTTGAGGGGGAGTGTTGAGATGAAGCATTAATAAGCAAGGAAAACTCGGATCCAAGGTTACTTGTGAATCAAGATTGTCCGTACAACCTAGGGTTTGTGGTGTGTCTTGCACGTCAAGAAAAGGAGTAACCAGACCTAAGAGGGTTCCAGATGGTTAAGCTTCATCTGTCTAAGGCAGGAAAGATATTTTGAATAATAAAGAATGGGATCACATGTGAAGAAGAGGATCAATCCGTTGGGACCAGTCTCTATCCCTGCTCTGAACCTGATTCAAGACAGTGGGACAGTTTGGACTGTTCCTACCCCTTTGTTTATTATTATTTGTCCTTATTGCTTTGTTTATTGGATTTCTGGTCTGAGAAACCCTAGTAGTTTTCCTTTAAATAGACCAACGGGTGTAAAGACCTAAGACAAGGGGAATAAACCCATTCTGCTTCCCTAAACTCTCTCTCTCTCTCTCTCGAAAATCTCTCTTCTCTCTTTTCTCTCTCTCTCTCTTGCTGTTCTTCATGTTCTTGAGCAGAACTCATCTGTTCTTGGCGTAATGTCTCTATAATTCTCATAAACTCACAGCCGTCATCCGCAAGTCAGACATTGAGGCCCTTATCAAGGCACTCAATGCAAACTCTGGTAACATCAGTAGAAATGTCTTAAATAAATCACTGAGTGATAAACCATTGATTATTGATTCAGGAGCATCACATCGCATGATTAAGGACTCTAGTCTTATTAGCAACATTGAACCTGCCATAGGAAGTTTAGTAATTGCTAATGGTGATAGAGTACCTATTAGAGGCATAGGGAACTTGAAATTGTTTGATAAGGATTCTAAAGCAATATATATGCCTACGTTTGCCTCCAACTTACTTTCAGTTAAAAAGGCTACTACTGATCTCAATTGCAAAGTTATTTTCAGCCCTAATGATGTTCATTTTCAGGATATTGAGTCAAGTAAGATGCTTGGGAAAGGTGTGAGCAAGGAAGGGTTGTACTTGCTTGAAAACACCAAACTTAGTTCTGATGTTTCTTGTGCTTTTAGTGTTAAGTTGAGGCATCTATCTTGGGGTTGATTAGAAAGAAGAGAGAAGAAGGGTTTGGGTCGACCTTGTCCGTACAAGGCCGTACAGGCCGTACAAGGCCGTACAGGCCGTACAAGGCCGTACAGGCCGTACAGGCCGTACAAGGTCGACCAAAAGCATTCGACCAGTTTTTCACCATTCAGGTAAAACCAAAGTTACCCGGCTGCTTTACTAGGAAGGTAAGCTTATCCATCCGTTGGAAAGGAAGAGAAGAGCCGCGTGGACAGGCTGGCATGGACTGGAAGGATCAGCATCTTGTCAAAGATGCTGATGCCATTTACTTGGCCAGGAAGCCTCGGTTTGAATTAGGCGCGCCCCCTCCTCAACCACAGCCACATCTTTTACCTTCTGCTTTACGAAAACCCTTGTAACTCTCTCTATATAAGCATACCCCGAGTGGATGAATAAATCATAAAATTCTCTCTAAACTTTCGAGTCTCACCATGTTCTTCATAGTCTTTCATTAATCTTCTTAGTTCTTAGTCTAAACCGAGTCTTTTGTTCATCAAATCTCTTTCTAGTCTCGTTCTTGTTACTTATTCATCTAAGATCTTAAAAGATCTTATGGTATCAGAGCCAGGTTCATCACGATCTGGGTTTGTGTTCATCGAGTTGAAGAAGATCAAGGTTGAAGCTTTTTGAAGATCTAAAGCTGTTCTTTGAAGTTCCGGGTAGAAGACTGAAGTTTGAAGCTTGTGTGGTGTAAAAGCTTGAGTCTTTCACGTTTTTACATTCAAAGTCTCAACCTTTCCTCTCGTTTCTGGGTTCATCCGTGTTCTAAGGTATAGATCCATTCATTTCCAAGCTTTTGAAAGTCAAGCTGGTTGTAGATGGATAGTGTTAGCATGAAGGTTCCGGTTACTCTAAAGGGGAGTAACTATCTGTTGTGGTCTCGTTTGGTGAAGACTGCTGTGGGAAGTAAGGGATTATGGGGTCATATCACATCCGGTGAAGCCCCTAAGCTCATTACTCAAGAAGGTGAAGCTGCAAGTGCCACAAGTGAGGTGGAGAAGTGGCAGCAAGAAGACATGATGGTGATGACACTTCTTCAAGGATCTCTTGAGACTCCTATCATGGAAGCTTATAGCTACTGTGAAACCGCAAAGGATCAATGGGAGACCTTGAAGAAGGTGTATGGAAACATCTCAAACTTGAGTCGTGTGTTTGAGGTGAAGAGAGCAATCAACGGGTTGCTACAAGAAGATATGGAGTTCACTAAGCATCTTGGAAGGTTCCGAGCCCTCTGGTCCGAGTTAGAGATGCGGAGACCAAGTACGGTTGATGCTGATGATTTGAATGAAAGGCGAGAGCAAGATAAGGTCTTTGGGCTCCTGCTCACTCTAAACCCTGCCTACAACAGCCTCATCAAGCATATCCTGAGAGCTGAGAAGCTTCCATCTCTAGAAGATGTGTGTGCTCAGATACAAAAGGAGCAAGGCTCTATTGGGTTGTTTGGAGGTAAGGGGGAGCTTACCTTGGCTAACCAAGCTGCGCAAACTGATCAGGTTGGAACACCAATGGCAAACAAAGCTGCTTTCAACAAGTATGAAGACCGGAGGTTCAATGGTAACTGTGATCATTGCAAGAAGCACGGCCACAAGAAGAGTCAGTGCTGGATCCTCCACCCACACCTCAAGCCGGCCAAGTTCATGAAGGAGAGGGAAGCTAGAGCTCACATCTCGGAGGGATCAACTGTTACAAGCTCAAGCAAGACAACCGATGGTGATAAGAGGGAGGCTAGTGAAGGAAAGTCCCTTGTTGCCTACACGGGTGGTACCAGCAGGAACAATAATCAAGACTACATCCGGAGGTCTGACATTGAAGCCCTCATAATGCTCAAGGAGAATGGTAACACCTTTGGTAACCTTAATGGGTATTCTCTTGGTGCTTCAATGGTTTCTAGTAAGCTAGAAAATGTGATTGATCCTAGGACTGATAGAACTGGTAGGACATTAGAAATGAACCGCCAAAGTCTTGCTTGTTCTATTCCTAAAGGAACTTGTCATATTGCTAATAGCTCGGCTAAACCTTTGATAGTAGACTCAGGAGCCTCCCATCACATGATAAGGGACACCACTCTGATCAAAGACATTGAACCGGCTAATGGTCATGTCATGATTGCTAATGGTGATAAGATTCCTATTAGAGGAGTGGGAAATCTAAAACTGTTTAGTAAGAACTCAAGAGCTTTCTATATGCCTGAATTCACTTCAAACCTGTTATCAGTTAAGAAATGCACTAATGATTTGAATTGTAAGGTGATATTCAGTCCTAACGAGGTTGAGTTTCAGGATATTGAGAGCCAAAGGATGATTGGAAAAGGAGTTACCAAGGGCGAGTTATATATGCTTGAAGAGCTTGATCCTGTTTCTGATTTTAGTTGTTCCTTTACTACTGTTTCTTCTGCTTTGAATAAGAATGCTTTGTGGCATGCTAGACTAGGACATCCTCATGTTAGAGCTTTGAACTTGATGTTACCAGGTGTTATTTTCGAAAATAATGAGTGTGAAGCTTGCATTTTAGGCAAGCATTGTAAGAATGTTTTTCCAAAATCATCTACTGTTTATGAGAAGTGCTTTGATTTGATTCATTCTGATGTTTGGACTGCTCCATGCATATCTAGGGATAATCATAAGTATTTTGTGACATTCATTGATGAAAAATCTAAATACACCTGGTTAACACTCATTCCATCTAAAGATAGGGTCCTTGATGCATTTAAAAACTTTCAATCCTATGTGACTAACCATTATCATGCCAAGTTTAAAATTTTTAGATCAGATAATGGAGGAGAATACACAAGTCATGCCTTCAAGGATCACTTAGCTTGTCATGGGATCCTTCATCAGACCAGTTGCCCATACACTCCACAGAAAAATGGAGTGGCTGAGAGGAAGAACCGCCATCTCATGGAGATTGCAAGGTCCTTAATGTTTCAAGCTAATGTGCCTAAGAGATTTTGGAGTGATGCTGTGACTACTGCTTGCTATCTCATCAACCGCACACCCACATAGGTCCTGAATGATCAAGCTCCCTTTGAGGTTCTCAACAAGTACAAGCCATCAGTAGACTATCTACGGGTCTTTGGGTGCCTCTGCTATGTACTGATTCCTGGAGAGATGAGAAACAAGTTAGAAGTCAAGAGTACAAAGGCGATGTTTATAGGCTACTCCACAACTCAGAAGGGATACAAGTGCTATGATCCAGTGGCAAGAAGAGTTCTGGTGTCTAGGGATGTCAAGTTCATAGAAGAAAGGGGTATTATGAGGAGAAGAATCAAGAAGAGTTGAAGGACCTTACCTCGGATAAGGCCGCAACTCTTAGAGTTATCTTGGAAGGTCTTGGCATTGGAGTGACCAAGAACCCGAATGGAAGTGGTCCAACAGGGACAAGTGAAGCAAATAAGCCTCCCCACCTTGATCATGAGGGGGGAAACACTGAAGATCAGGAAGGTGGAAGTTCTGATCAGCCTCCCCACCAACGGATGGATAAGCTTACCTTCCTAGTAAAGCAGCCGGGTAACTTTGGTTTTACCTGAATGGTGAAAAACTGGTTGAATGCTTTTGGTCGACCTTGTACGGCCTGTACGGCCTGTACGGCCTTGTACGGCCTGTACGGCCTGTACGGCCTGTACGGCCTTGTACGGCCTGTACGGCCTGTACGGCCTTGTACGGCCTGTACGGCCTTGTACGGCCTGTACGGCCTTGTACGGCCTGTACGGCCTTGTACGGACAAGGTCGACCCAAACCCTTCTTCTCTCTTCTTTCTAATCAACCCCAAGATAGATGCCTCAACTTAACACTAAAAGCACAAGAAACAGCAGAACTAAGTTTGGTGTTTTCAAGCAAGTACAACCCTTCCTTGCTCACACCTTTCCCAAGCATCTTACTTGACTCAATATCCTGAAAATGAACATCATTGGGGCTGAAAATAACTTTGCAATTGAGATCAGTAGTAGCCTTTTTAACTGAAAGTAAGTTGGAGGCAAATGTAGGCATATATAATGCTTTAGAATCCTTATCAAACAATTTCAAGTTCCCTATGCCTCTAATAGGTACTCTATCACCATTAGCAATTACTACACTTCCTATGGCAGGTTCAATGTTGCTAATAAGACTAGAGTCCTTAATCATGCCATGTGATGCTCCTGAATCAATAATCAATGGTTTATCACTCAGTGATTTATTTAAGACATTTCTACTGATGTTACCAGAGTTTGCATTGAGTGCCTTGATAAGGGCCTCAATGTCTGACTTGCGGATGACGGCATCATCAGGGGCTGGCTGAAATGTGTCTCCAACAGCATAGGTGGTCGAAACCAGGGCTCTTCCTTCACCATTTGGACGCATAGGCTGAGAGCTTTTCTGAACAGCTTCACTGGCCCTTGCTTGGTTAAACCTTGATGGTGGCCTGAGGTGTGGGTGAAGAATCCAGCACTGGTTCTTCATACGCAGTAGCTCATCCCATTCAAGCCACATGCTCTCTAGCTCAATATCCAGAAGAGCATCGAGTCCTCATGAGCAACTTGGATCAAGAATACATACCAAGATCCTATGAAGAAGCAGTGAAGGATAAGGAATGGAAGGAATCAGTGGGTCATGAAACTCAGGCCATGATAGACAATGACACTTGGTATGAGGCTGAACTCCCAAAAGGAAAGAAGGCAGTAACAAGTAGGTGGATCTTCACCATCAAGTATCTCTCTAAACTTTCGAGTCTCACAATGTTCTTCATAGTCTTCATTAATTATTCTTAGTTCTTAGTCTAAACCGAGTCTTTTGTTCATCAAATCTCTTTCTAGTCTCGTTCTTGTTACTTATTCATCTAAGATCCTAAAAGATCTTATGGTATCAGAGCCTGGTTCATCACGATCTGGGTTTGTGTTCATCAAGTTGAAGAAGATCAAGGTTGAAGCTTTTTGAAGATCTAAAGCTGTTCTTTGAAGATCCGGGTAGAAGACTGAAGTTTGAAGCTTGTGTGGTGTAAAAGCTTGAGTCTTTCACGTTCTTACCTTCAAAGACTCAACCTTTCCTCTCATTTCTGGGTTCATCCGTGTTCTAAGGTATAGATCCATTCATTTCCAAGCTTTTGAAGTCAAGCTGGTTGTAGATGGATAGTGTTAGCATGAAGGTTCCGGTTACTCTAAAGGGGAGTAACTATCTGTTGTGGTCTCGTTTGGTGAAGACTGCTGTGGGAAGTAAGGGCTTATGGGGTCATATCACATCCGGTGAAGCTCCTAAGCTCATTACTCAAGAAGGTGAAGCTGCAAGTGCCACAAGTGAGGTGGAGAAGTGGCAGCAAGAAGACATGATGGTGATGACACTTCTTCAAGGATCTCTTGAGACTCCTATCATGGAAGCTTATAGCTACTGTGAAACCGCAAAGGATCTATGGGAAACCATGAAGAAGGTGTATGGAAACATCTCAAACTTGAGCCGAGTGTTTGAGGTGAAGAGAGCAATCAACGGGTTGCTACAAGAAGATATGGAGTTCACTAAGCATCTTGGAAGGTTCCGAGCCCTCTGGTCCGAGTTAGAGATGCTGAGACCAAGCACGGTTGATGCTGATGAGTTGAATGAAAGGCGAGAGGAAGATAAGGTCTTTGGGCTCCTGCTCACTCTAAACCCTGCCTACAACAGCCTCATCAAGCATATCCTGAGAGCTGAGAAACTTCCATCTCTAGAAGATGTGTGTGCTCAGATACAAAAGGAGCAAGGCTCTATTGGGTTGTTTGGAGGTAAGGGGGAGGTTACCTTGGCTAACCAAGCTGCGCAAACTGATCAGGTTGAAATATCAATGGCAAACAAAGCTGCTTTCAACAAGTATGAAGACCGGAGGTTCAATGGTAACTGTGATCATTGCAAGAAGCACGGCCACAAGAAGAGTCAGTGCTGGATCCTCCACCCACATCTCAAGCCGGCCAAGTTCATGAAGTTGAGGGAAGCTAGAGCTCACATCTCGGAGTGGTCAACTGTTGCAAGCACAAGCCAGACAACCGATGGTGATAAGAGGGAGGCTAGTGAAGGAAAGTCCCTTGTTGCCTACACGGGTGGTACCAGCAGGAACAATGATCAAGACTACATCCGGAGGTCTGACAGCAGTGGAGAGTTGAAGGACTACTGCTTGCTATCTCATCAACCGCACACCCACAAAGGTCCTGAATGATCAAGCTCCCTTTGAGGTTCTCAACAAGTACAAGCCATCAGTGGACTATCTACGGGTCTTTGGGTGCCTCTGCTATGTACTGATTCCTGGAGAGATGAGAAACAAGTTAGAAGTCAAGAGTACAAAGGCAATGTTTATAGGTTACTCCACTACTCAGAAGGGATACAAGTGCTATGATCCAGTGGCAAGAAGAGTTCTGGTGTCTAGGGATGTCAAGTTCATAGAAGAAAGGGGGTATTATGAGGAGAAGAATCAAGAAGAGTTGAAGGACCTTACCTCGGATAAGGCAGCAACTCTTAGAATTATCTTGGAAGGTCTTGGCATTGGAGTGACCAAGAACCCGGATGAAAGTGGTCCAACAGGGACGAATGAAGCAAATCAGTCTCCCCACCTTGATCATGAGGGGGGAAACACTGAAGATCAAGGAGATGAAGAATCTGGTAGTGGTGGTGAAGAGTGATTCGGGACAAGAAGACTTTGACTATCCAGGGGAAGATAGAAGTTCAGGTTCTCATGATCAAGGTGGAGATACTCAAGAAGGTCAGAGAAGTACTGAACAGCAAGGGGAGGAAGAACCGGAAAGAAGGGAAGTAGAACAGCAGCAACAGCTGAGAAGAAGTTCTAGGATAAGAAGACCACCATCTGATTGGGTTAACACTAGGGTTTACTACAATGCCCAAGCTGTTGCTCATCCATCCTAAGTGGTCTGCTCCTTTACTAAGTATCCAGAGGAACATTGTTCCTTTATGGTGAGTCTGGACGAGAGCTATATACCAAGATCTTATGAGGAAGCTGTCAAAGACAAGGAGTGGAAGGAGTCAGTTGGTGCTGAAGCAAGTGCCATGATTAAGAATGACACATGGTATGAGAGTGAGCTACCAAGAGGGAAGAAGGCTGTGACCAGTAGATGGATCTTTACCATCAAATACTTGGCAAATGGGAAGATTGATAGGAAGAAAACCAGGTTGGTTGCAAGAGGATTTACTCAAACCTATGGAGAAGATTATGTGGATACGTTTGCTCCAGTTGCAAAACTTCACACTATCAGAATCATACTGTCTCTTGCGGTTAACCTTGAGTGGGGCCTTTGGCAAATGGATGTGAAGAATGCTTTTCTTCAAGGAGAACTTGAAGATGAGGTTTATATGCATCCTCCACCATGCCTGGAACACTTAGTAAAGAAGGGAAATGTTCTTCGGCTTAAGAAGGCAATCTATGGTCTCAAGCAATCTCCTAGAGCCTGGTACAACAAGCTGAGCACAACTCTCAATGGAAAAGGGTTCAAGAAATCTGAACTGGACCATACCTTGTTCACTCTCTCGACCACATCAGGTATAGTTGTCCTTCTTGTGTATGTTGATGATATCATCATTGCAGGAAGTGACAAGGCAGGTATTCAATCCACTAAAGACTTCCTTAAATCTGTGTTTGAAATTAAAGACTTGGGAGAGATGAAATACTTCCTTGGTATTGAGATATGTAGATCCAAGGAAGGTTTGTTTCTGTCCCAGAGAAAGTATACACTTGATCTCTTGAAAGATGCAGGGAAGCATGGAGGAAAGACAGCCAAGATGCCACTAGAGGATGGGTACAAGGTTCCTCGTGAGGGAGAGATTGAAGACAACCGACCATTCCATGATCCTAAGCTTTATAAAAAGCTTGTTGGTAAGTTAATCTACCTTACCATTACTCGACCTGATATCTGTTTTGCTGTGAACCAGGTGAGTCAACACATGCAAATCCCAAAGGAACATCACTGGCATATGGTTGAAAGGATCCTGATGTATCTCAACGGATCATCAAACCTTGGAGTTTGGATGGGGTGCAACAGAAGTACTGAAGTGGTGGGCTACTGTGATGCGGATTAGGCAGGAGATAGTATGGACAGGAAGTCGACCACTGGATACTGCACCTTCATAGGTGGGAACCTGGTCACATGGAAAAGCAAGAAGCAGAAGGTGGTCTCTTGTTCCAGTGCCGAAGCTGAGTATAGGGCAATGCTTAAGCTCACAAACGAGCTGGTATGGATCAAAGGAATTCTAAAACATGTGGAGGTTGAGCAGTCTACACCAATGACTATGCATTGTGATAATCAAGCTGCGATCCATATAGCCTCCAACTCAGTTTTCCATGAAAGAACCAAGCACATTGAGGTGGATTGTCACAAGGTGAGGCAAATGATTGGATTAGGAGTAACCTTGCCGTGCTATACAAGAAGTGAAGATCAGTTGGCAGATGTGTTTACAAAGGCTGCAAGACAGAAGACAATGGAGTCCATCCATGTGAGGTTGGGACTCATTGATCTAAACCAACTTAGCTAATCCCCTGCTATGAGGTCTCCACTCTTTTTCCCTCATCAAAGGGTTTTATCCCAACCAGGGTTTTCTCTTTGGTGAGGCTTTTAATGAGGGAGATCTCATAGCCTTCCAAGCTCGACTTGTTCCATATGGTCAAGCTTGAGGGGGAGTGTTAAGTTGAGGTATCTAGTTTGTGTGGAATAGAGAGAAGGAGGAAAAGAGAGGGGTTTGGGTCGACCTTGTCCGTACAAGGCCGTACAGGCCGTACAAGGCCGTACAGGCCGTACAAGGCCGTACAGGCCGTACAGGCCGTACAAGGTCGACCCAAAAGAGCTTTAAACCATGTTTTGGCAATGTGCAAAAATGGGGTTGTCCGTACAAGAAAAAGTTACTGAGGTGAAAAAGGTAAAAAGGTAAAAGAGGAGAATTTACCATGAGGAGATCGAGTGGTTAACTTGGAGTGAAAGAAAGGGTTTGGGTCAGGTAAACCTTGAAGCTTTAGGCGCCAAGGTTACCGTTTGAAGATAAGGCTTGGTCAAGCTTCCAGCCGGTGCAAGCTGTAAAGTGAGAAGCATCTAGTCAAGATGCCATTGGCATCTAGCCACCAGAGCCACTCGTTTGAACCATTAGGCGCGCCTCTTCTCCTGTCCACATGCTTTCCCTCTCTTGCTTTACGAAACCCTTGTAAACCCTCTCTATATATTCTGAACTCTCTCTATGAATAAAGCATACAGTTATCTCTAAACTTTCGAGTCTCACAATGTTCTTCATAGTCTTCATTAATCTTCTTAGTTCTTAGTCTAAACCGAGTCTTTTGTTCATCAAATCTCTTTCTAGTCTCGTTCTTGTTACTTATTCATCTAAGATCCTAAAAGATCTTAATCTGGTGCTCAATCCCTCTCAAAGGTGGTAAACCAATGGGATTGTCCTCTGGAAATACATCTTGAAACTCCTGCAAAAGAGAAACCATTTCACTCGGATACACCGGTGTAGAATCTGTTAGGTTCAAAAGAGTTTCCTTAAACACAAGTAAAATAGCAGATTGTTTAGAGTAGAGTGTTCTTTTGATATCACCCATGTTAGCATAGTAGTTTGGCTGCTTAGTTCCAGCCGGTTTTAGATCAATCTCCTTCTTCTTTTGGAGTTGAATCTGATCTTGTTGTACTTCCTTAGGTGTCAAGGGAACCAGAGTGGTCTTGCGTCCCTTGAACTCATAGGAGTGCTTGTTGGTGAAGCTATCATGGATAACTCGGCGATCATATTACCAAGGTCTTCCAAGAAGTATGTGACCAGCTTCCATAGGCAACACATCACACAAGACTTCATCTTCATACCTCCCAATGGCTAAGGGAATAAGGACTTGACTTGAAACCTTCATGGTGCCTTCTTCATTCAGCCATTGTAGCCGGTAAGGTTTGGGATGCTTCTGAACCTTCAATCCTAACTTCTTGACCATGGTTTCACTCACAGCGTTCACACAACTACCTCCATCAACAATGAGGCTGCACACTTTTCCTTGGACCAAGCACTGGGTGTAGAAGAGGTTCTCACGCTGCTCTAGCTCATCAGCCTTGTTTTGCAAGATTAGAAGCCTTCTTGCTACTAAA
The DNA here is from genome assembly GCA_905132765.1 of Moricandia arvensis. NCBI lineage: Eukaryota > Viridiplantae > Streptophyta > Magnoliopsida > Brassicales > Brassicaceae > Moricandia > Moricandia arvensis. The sequence goes on along the minus strand of CAJHQP010008628.1, from coordinate 8,575 downwards.
AGTTTCCCCTGGACTGGTCCTTCTTCATGTTCTTCTTCAGTGTCTTCTTGGTCAGACTCGGTGTTGTCATCTTCTGAGGCATACTCTCCATCTTCCAGCAAGATCATGACTCTCTTGTTGGTACATTCATTGGCATAATGACCTCTTCCTTGGCACTTGAAACACTTGACATCACGAGCTCTGGAACTAGAAGCTTCAACCTTGCCTTTGCCCTTGTCAAGAGCACTGCTTGGTTTGGTCTCTTCTCTTGGATAGGACTTGTGATCCTTCTGGAACGGTTTAGACTCCTTAGGGTAAGGTGACTTCTCTTCCTTGGTGTTGTGTAACCGGTTAGAGCCATAGTGGTTGCGTGAATGTGCCTTCCTCTTGAGCTGTTTCTCCACAAGAATAGCCTTGTGTAGCATCTCTTCAAGCTCCACATAATGTTGCATCTCAACATTGTCTTGTATCTCTCGGTTTAAACCACACAGGAACCTTGACATGGTTGCTTCTCTAACTTCTGATATGCTAGCTCTTAGCATGAGCAACTCCATCTCCTGGTAATACTCTTCCACTGATCTTGAACCTTGAGTAAGCTTTCTAATCCGGTGATGCAAGTCTCTGTGGTAGTGACTTGGAACAAACCTCTTGCGCATGATAGACTTCATCTCTGTCCAAGTCTCAACTGGTTCCTCTCCATTCCTTCTACGAGTTGTGATGTACTGATCCCACCAACTTAGAGCATAGTCATAGAATTCAGTAGCAGCAATCTGACTCTTCTTGTGGTTTGTGTACTGCTTACACTGAAAGACTAGCTCAATCTTCTTCTCCCACTCAAGGTAGGCATCCGGATCAGCTTTGCCATGGAATGGGGGTATCTTTATCTTCAAACCAGCAAGCTCATCTCCCTGGTTCATCCTTCTTTCTTGGACACGCCTATGTCTTCTTTGGCTTTGTCTTGAGGATGAACTGAGGTGTTCATACTCATTGTCAGTCTCCTCATAACCAGCATGCTCTTGGCGAGTTTCATGAGGTCTCTCTTCTCTCCTAGCCTCTCGATTTGGCAATTGACTAGTAGCTCTCCTTATGTCTTCTCTGAGCTCTCTCCGGATGTCATTGAGGTTGGTCCTCATCATCTCGGTCATGGTTGCTACCATGTTCTGATTAAGTTGAGCCGACATAGCCTCCATGAGAAGCTTGTTCTTCCTAACGAGTGCAGCTTCTTCTTCAGACTCGAATCCCATGCTTCCTGCACAAAGGTAAACAAAATAACCAGTAAAAGGTTTCTAGGTAACAATACAAGCAAAAAGGAAAAAGGATAAAACAAACTAAAGCTTCTTCTGCAAGACAAAAGTAAAAAGGATAATCGCTACAAGCAAAAAGGAGATTAGGGTTGCCGATTTCTAGTAAAAAGGAAATTCTTCAAATCTTGTCTAAATTTTTCTAAGCTTTTCTAGCAACCTAAACAACCTTAATCAACTCGTGTTCAAGGTGATTAACAAGTTAAACAGATGAAACAAAGTGATCTAAAAAGGAAAGAACTTAGGCGGCTAGGGTTTCTCTCTCTAGGGTTTTCTCGCAAGCAAAAAGGAAAAAGCTTAAAACCTTGTCTAAACTCTTATGAAACTCGAGCAGCCCTAAACAAATTAGAACTACTGCTTAACAAGATGATAGAGATGAAACACGGATGAAAACAAAAATAACAAGAAAGAAAACGAGTACTTCCCAACCAAAGGTGCTCTGATACCACTTGATGCGCCCCTAGGATGCTCTTTGGTTGATGGGAGTGGATAGATCCTTGCAAGAACGAATCAGAGACTCAAGTTCTTCAAGGTTGTGGATCGATTGGTGACACAAGAGGGATGATAAGATCTCTTGATACTCCTAGATGAATAACTCGGATATAACACACCAAGCAAACACCCTTAGGATTCCTGGATACTACACACCAGAAGAACTCGACAACTTCTCTTAGAGAGAGAGCCGTCAAGAAGAAAAGAATACTCGTTGATTAAAGGATGGATGAGTACAATAGGGTTTAGAGACCCATTTAAATAAAGAGAAACCGAGAACATGCTGTTTAGGGTTTCGGAAATAAGCAAAAAGGAAACTATAGTTTAACTTTAACATAAGCTTTAAAATGACATAAAAATGTAAACTTCTTTAGCCTTGGACCGAGAATAGGGCCTAAGTGATGTGAAGACAAGTTGTGGCCTCGTTAAAAACCTTCCTCCGGAAAACCTCGTGGGACAAAACCCAAAAGCAAGGAAAAGAGCACGCACCCCATGTCTTGCCTAGACACTAACTCAGCTTGATGTAGAGATGGCTTGAATTGTGATCAAGACATCTCGGATCAGACCTTGTCCAAGACTTTCTTGTTGTGGATGTGAAGTGAGTAATCCAACAACATTCTCTTTAAGCTTCTTGACTCTGGAACGAGTCATGGGACCTTCAGGAATGGCTAGAGCATCATCACCAGGCTGCTGGTGCAATGTGGCTTCATGTGGCTCATCTAGACTCTCCTTGTTCTCCTTAGTGATCCGGTCCATGATCACATCAGGACTTATGGCAAATGGATGTGAAGAATGCCTTTCTTCAAGGAGAACTAGAAGATGAAGTCTACATGAGACCTCCTCCTGGACTCGAGTACCTAGTAAAACCAGGCAATGTATTGAGACTCAAGAAGGCTATCTATGGGTTAAAGCAATCACCAAGAGCCTGGTATCATAAACTCAGTACCACCCTGAATGGAAAAGGGTTTGGACGATCTGAGGCAGACCATACTCTATTCACTCTCACCAGCCAACAAGGTATAGTAGTCATCCTTGTGTATGTTGATGATATCATCATCACAGGGGATGACAAAGAAGGTATACAAACCACTAAAGCTTATCTAAAATCTGTATTTGAAATCAAGGATTTAGGTGAGCTAAAGTACTTCCTTGGAATTGAAGTATGCCGCTATGATGAAGGGCTCTTCTTGTCCCAAAGGAAGTACACACTTGACCTTTTGAATGAAGCAGGTATGCTTGGAGAGAAACCAGCCAAGACTCCACTAGAAGATGGCTATAAGATTTTGCGTGAGGGGGAGTATGAAGACACACCATATGATGATCCAAAGCAATACAGAAGACTAGTGGGTAAGCTTATCTATTTAACCATCACTAGACCTGATATCTGCTTTGCTGTGAACCATGTGAGCCAGCATATGCAAGTGCCAAAGGTTCATCACTGGAAAATGGTGGAAAGGATACTCAAATACCTCAGTGGAGCTCCTGGACAAGGAGTATGGATGGGCTGTAATGGCAACACAGAAGTGGTTGGCTATTGTGATGCTGATTGGGCAGGAGATAGGAATGATAGGAAATCAACCACAGGCTATTGCACCTTCATAGGAGGCAATCTGGTCACATGGAAGAGCAAGAAGCAAAAGGTGGTCTCGTGCTCAAGTTATAGAGCCATGAGGAAACTGACAAATGAGTTAGTATGGATCAAAGGGCTTCTCAAAGACTTGGGGATAGAGATCACTGCACCAATCACCATGCATTGCGACAACCAAGCTGCTATCCATATATCCTCAAACTCAGTATTTCATGAGAGAACTAAACACATTGAGGTGGACTGCCACAAAGTGAGACAAGTGATAATCCAAGGAGTCATTCTACCTTGCTATACAAGGAGTGAAGATCAGTTAGCCGACATCTTCACCAAAGCTGCAAGTACTAAGGTGTGTGAGTCCATCTATCCCAAGCTTGGACTCATTAATATCACAAAGGCGTGATCCCCCTTAGCTATGGAGCTTCTACTCTTTCCTTAGTATGTTTTTATCCCAATGGGTTTTGCATACTAAGGTTTTAATGAGGGAAGTCTTCATAGTTTTCCAAGCTTGATCAAAACTTTTGGTCAAGCTTGAGGGGGAGTATTGACATGAATACGAAGAGATCTGAATAAGGATCATTTACATAGTCCTGTGATATAGTCGACTACATGCCTCAACTACACTGTGATATAGTCGACTACATGAATACGAAGAGATCTGAATAAGGATCATTTACATAGTCCTGTGATATAGTCGACTACATGCCTCAACTACATTGCTCCTGGCCGTTGAAGACAAGTTGATATTCCATTTATTGTTTCTGGTTGGGCAAGTTGGGCAGAACACATTATTTACTCTTTTATTTCTTGTCTTGCCTTGCTTATTTATGTGGTTGTAAGTTGTTCAGTTGAAGTCAAGGAAAATAAACTCCTTCTCTCTCTCTCTTATTCTCTGTCGAGTAAACACCTATTCTCACTCTCTCTCCTTTAATTTTCGAATCAAACACACACCCTCTCTCTTGTTCTTCCTTGTTCTTCATTATGTTCTTCAATAAACTTACAATTGCCTCTTCATAAGTTCTTGGAAGGTACTCTTGATCTACATTGCTTATGAAGGCTTGATGTTCTTCTGGATATTGAGCCAAGGAGAAAACTGCCTGAGTGGGATGAGCAACTGCATTGGCATTGAAGTATACCCTTTTATTTTTCCAGGTCTCTGGATCATGCCTAATCTTGGTGCTTCTTCTTAATGGTTGTACTTGCACTTGCTCTTCAGTGTCCTCATCTTCATGATCTTGAGGGTGATCAGGTTGATCATGACTTTCAGAACCTTCATGCTGCATTGTTCCTTCTGGTTCTGGTTGGTTGTCCCCCTCAGGATCAACCTGGATACCCTCTTGAACTGTATGTGTGGTTTGATGAGGAGCCTCTTGTGAGTTTTAGAGATTAAGGGGGAGATTAAATGAAGAACATCAAGAACTGATGAAGAACAAGAGAGAGAGTGAAGAGAGAGTTCGTGAGGAAGGAGAGAGAGAGAGCAACAAAGAGAATAGAAGGAGAAATGTTTTCCTTGCTTTCTTTGGGATACAAACAACAATATTTAAAGACAGTTAAGGACTGAAGAAGACAAGAAGAATAAGAATAAAATAAGATGGTCTTCTCCAGGTCTGGACCATGAAAGTGACATGTCTGGAATGGTCCCAACACCTTAAGGCAGCATGTGACTTTTAATGTATTCTATTCAGCCACTTGCCTGCTCTTGTCCAGACTCCCTAACGGATCTCTTCCATTCAAACTTGTTCCAGACGAGTTAAGTCTCTTCTTCCTTGCCTTACAAGTAAAGCTAGGTCATATGAGTTACTTGAATAGCAAGGCTGTACTGACAGACTTGAATCACAAGTCTTCTCGTCCACTTGCTTCTTCAACCATCAGAATCCTTTCTTCTTCTTTCTTGTCTTGTTTATTGCTTCATGTTCACACCAAGCTAACTTGAACTCTCATTTATTCTTGCTTCATCTCAACACTCCCCCTCAAGCTTGACCATGTGGAACAAGTGAAGCTTGGAAGCTATGAAGCATTCCCTCATTAAAACCTTAACTAGGTAAAACCCAATGGGAGAAAACCCAAGTCAAGGAAAAAGAGTAGAATACTTCATAGAGGAGAGATCAGTGAGATGAGAGATCCATGAGTCCAAGTTTTGAATGGATGAACTCACAGACCTTTGTGCTTGCTGCCTTGGTGAATATGTCAGCTAGTTGATCTTCACTTCTAGTGTAGCAAGGCAATATAATCTTCTGCTCCACAGCTTGTCTAACCTTGTGACAATCCACTTCAATGTGTTTGGTCCTCTCATGAAACACATTGTTGGATGCTATGTGAATTGCGGCTTGATTATCACAGTGCATGGTGATTGGAGTTGTGGTCTCAATTCCCAAGTCTCTAAGCAGATTCCTGATCCAAATGAGCTCACTTGTAAGCTTCCTCATAGCCCTATATTCAGCTTCTGCACTTGAACATGACACAATCTTCTGCTTCTTGCTTTTCCAAGTTACTAAGTTGCCACCAATGAAAGTGCAATAGCCGGTTGTGGACTGTAAGTTTTGTTATGAACAGAATGAAGAACACAAGAGAAAAAGAAGAGTTTGATTCGAGAACAAGAGGAGAGAGAGAGAGAAGAGTGTTTACTCGAGAGAATAGAGAAGGAGTTTATTTCCTTAAACTGAATAATGGTCTGGAGAGCTACATAAATAGACATGGGGAGACAGAAGAGAAAATAATAAACAATTATCCACTTGCTTCTGCTTCCCAACTGTCATCAACCAGTTTGAATTCGAAATTTGAATTTGAACACTGTGATGTAGTTGAGGCATGTAGTCGAGGCATGTAGTCGACTATATAATGTAGTTGAGGCATGTAGTCGAGGTATGTAGTCGACTATATCACTGGACTATGTAACCTGTGATGTAGTTGAGGCATGTAGTTGACTATATCACAGGACTATATAACCAGATGTCCTTCTCTTCTCTTGATGTCTCCATCTTTTATTCATGTCTTCATGTCAATACTCCCCCTCAAGCTTATCCACATGATATGGTTAAGCTTGGAACCCATGAAGACATCCCTCATTAAAACCTTTGTGTGCAAAACCCAGTGGGATAAAAACATACAAAGGAAAGAGTAGATGCTTCATGGCTAAGGGGATCATGATCTCGCCAAGTCTATGAGTCCTAACCTTGGACGAATGGACTTACAGACTTTGGTACTTGCTCCTTTTGTGAAGATATCAGCTAGTTGATCCTCACTTCTTGTGTAGCATGGTAGGATGATCTGTTGCTCCACTGCTTGTCTCACTTTGTGACAATCCACCTCAATGTTATTGAAATAAATAAAGAGATGACCAGAAGAAGAAGATGGTCGATGATCCAAGGATAAGTTCATCAAGAGAAGCCAATCTGGTTCTGTTTGTACAGACTTGGATCACAAGCAATCTACTATGACCTAACTTGACTTGGGAGGCAAGGTACTTATGGGAACACGAGCTGAGGGTCTCCAGAAGCTAAGGAAACCGTTGGTAGAGGGTTTGACCAGATTCAAATTCAAATATGGAAGAAAGTCACATGTTAAGCTTAAGGGGAGAGCTGTTGCTGGCCTGTCACTTTCACTCATCAGACCTGGTCACTATCTCTCTCCTGTCCCTTTCTCCTCCTTTGGACGTGCCTCCCCTTGGCTGTATCCCCTTTGGCCTCTTCTCATCCCTACAGAATTATTTGTTTATATTTCCTTGTTTTAGTAATTGTTTATTGTAAGTGATTGTCTATTTAAAGACCTTCACCCTCTCTTGTAACACTAACCAGAATCAATAGACAAGTTTCTCTCTCTCTAAGCTCGTGTGTCTCTCTCTCTTTCTTGTGTCTAAACAATATTCACAATGTAAGGAGTTAAACATTAGGGTTTAGAGGCTGCCTTAACTCTATCTCTCTTAAGGCAGCCTAATACTTGTCAGACTCACTCTAAACTCTTCTTTATATTCTCTTAATCTCTAGATTACTGATTCTAAAATCCTCTTCATCTTAAGTACACAAACTCTAAGTGTTGTGTTACTTCCCAAGGATTAGATTCATACTAGAGAGTTTCTGCTTCACAAAACCAGTTTACTGTCTAGGATTCTTGGTTATATAGTAAGCTGTGTATGAGGAGTCAATCACAAGTTGGTTGTCTCTTCCCTTAAATGGTGAGTTCCTGTTGTATGGTTGAAGAGGATTCAGTTACAAGTTAACTGAATACTCTCTTGACATGAGACAAACACTCATGAATTCCAACAAATGTGCTTTGTCCTCTCATGAAACACTGAGTTTGATGCTATGTGAATGGCTGCTTGATTATCACAGTGCATTGTGATTGGTGTTGTAGTCTTTATACCCAAGTCTTTGAGCAGGTTTCTGATCCAAATGAGTTCACTGGTAAGTTTCCTCATTGCTCTATACTCTGCCTCAGCACTTGAACATGAAACTATCTTCTGCTTCTTGCTCTTCCAGGTAACCAGATTCCCTCCGATGAAGGTGCAATATCCTGTTGTAGACTTCCTGTCTACTCTATCACCAGCCCAGTCTGCATCACAATAGCCAACCACTTCTGTGTTGCCATTACAGCCCATCCATACTCCTTGTCCAGGAGCTCCACTGAGGTATTTGAGTATCCTTTCCACCATTTTCCAGTGATGAACCTTTGGCACTTGCATATGCTGGCTCACCTGGTTCACAGCAAAACAAATATCAGGTCTAGTTATGGTTAGATAGATGAGCTTACCCACTAGTCTTCTGTACTGCTTTGGATCATCAAATGAGGTGTCTTCATACTCCCCCCTCACGCAAGATTTTGTAGCCATCCTCCAGTGGAGTCTTTGCTGGTTTTTCTCCAAGCATACCTGCTTCATTCAAGATATCAAGTGTGTACTTTCTTTGGGATAAGAAGAGCCCCTCTTTAGATCGGCATACTTCTATTCCAAGAAAGTACTTTAGCTCACCCAAATCCTTAATATCAAATACAGATTTCAAGTAAGCTTTAGTGGTTTGTATACCTTCTTTGTCACTCCCTGTGATGATGATATCATCAACATACACAAGGATGACTACTATACCTTGTTGACTGGTGAGAGTGAATAGGGTATGATCTGCCTCCGATCTACTAAACCCTTTTCCATTTAGAGTGGTGCTCAGCTTGTGGTACCAAGCTCTAGGTGATTGCTTAAGTCCATAGATTGCCTTCTTGAGTCTCAAAA
>CAJHQP010008627.1:0-26085 GCA_905132765.1 Moricandia arvensis | reverse complement strand
AAATCGAGTGATGAAACTCGTGTGTGTTTTGGCGGTTTTGGAGAAAATAATTTATGAATCGGGTCCGAATGTAGATAGAGTAATGATGACTAGTGTTTCTCTCAATAGATTTCCGAATGGTTTTGCTACGTTTGAGCCCCGGGGGATGCGCAGATCACTTGAGATGCAAGATCCAGCTGTTGCCGCCAAGTGAGAAAATAAGGAAGCCGTTTAAGTATGTGGAATGTTATAGGTAGTTTACCAAGTTTCATCCCTATTTAAATGATTATTGGGACTCGACTGAGTTTATTTTTCATTCAACCTCGGCATGCTCAGGTTCTCTAAGAAGCTCAAGAATCTGAAACCTCTAATTTGAGAGCTGGGAAGAGAGAAATTAAGAAATCTAACGAAGAGAGATCAAGATGCTTATGGGATTCTATGTTAGAAACAAAAGAATAATTTGATTCAACCCATTGAAGAAAGTGTTCACGAGGAAGATGAAGCATATGAGAATTGGCTTTATGTTGCTGGATTAGAGAAGATCATCGAAAGCAAAAGGCTAAATTACATTGGTTGGAAGTGGGGAACTTAATGACATGGTGTATTTACTGTTCTAGCATGGTATAAATATCCTAAACAATTAACTGTCAAATTAACCTTTAATCCTAGCACACAATACAATACTCTTGCCAAGAGAGATCAGGTGTAGTACTTAGGGATCGAATCCACAGAGAACAATGGCACATAATAGAATTCGTATTTTTAACAATTAAGCTAGGTGATTATATATATTGGTAAACAAGTATATTGATTTAAGGAAATATTCCTTTTTAAAAATGTATATTGCAATATGGAAATATGCTAGTAATGTATATTATGAGAGTATGGTTAATAATGTAAATATGTAAGTATGCTAATAATCTAACTACATGTAAATGTAAATATGTTAAATCTAGGGTTTCAAGCTTGATGAATTATAGGAGATAAGATGCACAAATATGCAAATATTTCTAGAACTCAAATATTAACTATTATGATCCTTTTAACTCCAACTCTCGTACTTCGACTCTCACAATGATCAGCTATGGATTATTCTCCTCTAAATGCTCCAAAAGCTCCAAGTATCTCCATATATCTCCAAAACGTGTCTAGACCTATAAAGACCTTGAAACATAGCCTAGAAACACATAATATACCCTAAATCGAGCCTCTAACATGTCTCAAACTGGTAATAAATAGGCTATATCAACTCCCCCAGACTTAACATTTGCCTGTCCTCAAGCAAACAAGCCCTACGAAATAGGTTTTGAAAAGCGAAGACTCACATGATATCTAAGTATAATTGTCACCATACTCTATTTCAGTCACACCATATCAAGTCAATCACAGAGGAACTTTATATACCATATTCTAGTATAGCAAGAAAATCCATTCTACTAACAACTTAGCGAATACTAGTTTGACTCGCTCCTCTTCTGATTTCATTTCTTTGCATAAAATAAAAGTGCAGGCTGTACACTAGGAGTATCGATCAAAGGACATATGGACTCTTACATCTGCAAGTTATATGAAAACACAGGTAGCCTTCTCTGATTCATTTCTTCTCTCTCATCTCAATTATTCTCAGTCAATGTCTCCCTTCTTTTGAGGGTATCATTTTATTATTTTAATTGATTAAGATATTTACGATAGGCTTCTATGAATCAAGCCCTAATGGTTTTTTGCCACCAGATCATGTTCACTTCTTTTCGACATTTATCTCTTTGTAGGATCATAAGAATCAAGCTTAATGTTGTAGCCACCAAATCTTGTTTGACTCCTTTTTTAATCTGAAGGGGAGAGAGAGGGGAATCAGAAGCACACATAATTTTACCTTCCAGACTTGCAGAAGGAATTCTGCTTTTTGTTGTCGATCGATGCTGGTACCGGTGCGTCGATCGATGGCTATGGCTGTTGCTGTTGTCCAAATAAATTCCTGATCGTTCATCCATAATAAGGGTGTCTGTTACATCCTCCTTAGGTAGAGTTAGTAATCTCCCAGAAAGATCTCGTGCACGTCTTTCTGTATCTCTGAAAATTCCAAACTCATCTGGTCTGAGATAACCAGCTTTTGTATCTTTTGCTCCAAGTAAATGTTCTGGTTTTCGTTTGATGTCGTTTGATGGCCAAGATAGGCCGATTATTGATGCTGGATTGCCCACTCTCGCGCTCATTATCCAGCCGTCTTCTTCTTCTTCTTCTTCTTCTTCTTTCAGTGCCAGGCTGCGAGGTTCAATCAGCTCTTCCTCTTTGTAATCTGCATTGTAGTCTCTGTAAACTCTACCATATCCGTGGTAAATCAGATTGGTGTCGATCGACGGGGTACGTGGACCATCGATCGATGCTCGATAATCAGATTGGTGACCAAATCGGTTTCCAGATCCATTAGCCATTGCAAGTATGTCTACCACATCTTCCTTTGTGACATGTAGAATTCTGCCATCCATAGCTCTTGCATTACCTATGATCTCTCATAATACCAAACGCAACTGGTTGTAGATACCATATTCTCTTTCTCATTCTGCAGCTAAATCAGGTTCGGTTTCTGCTTCGTTCCTAATATTGGTCGATGGTGTATGGTCTCCGTCGATCGATGTCGATTTCCAGGTTGATGGGAAACATGAAAAACTCCAGGCTCTTCCATAGCAAGCTCTTGGTACTCAATTGTTTCTTCATATTTGTAGTCTTCATCGTACTCGAGGTAGGTTGTGTTGTAATTGAAGTCTCCATTGTAGGTGTTGAATCGTCCGTATGTTAGAGTGTCGATCGAATCGACAGGGAGGGTATCGATCGATTGTTCAACTTTAAGGTCGTCGATCGATGTGTTGGGTGGGGTGTCGATCGATGCTCCTTCTTCTGATTTCTCACTGAACTCGTAATCGCAAAAGCATGTGGCCACACGCTCTGCATCATTGCCAAATTTTGTGAGGGAAGTTTTATTCTTATAAATTTCATAATACACTTTATGATCAATCAAGAAAAGGCACAACCTGTTTGTCTGCATGTCACAGATAGCTCCTATGGTGGCCCATGAAAGCTCTTCCAAGTAACAGAGAAGAGTTCCAATTGATCTGGATATCCATCACATGGAAGTCTATTGGGAACTAAGACGTCTTGAATTCGCAGTGGGACATCTCTGCATATACCTCTTGAGTCTACTCTTGAGCAATCCACAAAGATGAAAAAATCACTGGAAGTCTCCACTATGAGGTTTAACTTCTCTGCTATAGCTCTGGGCATGATGCTCACTGACAATCTGGTGTCGGCATAGGGCATTGGGAAACTCGTGGTTTTTGATCAGACATGGCACCACAAACTTCCGATGATCACTTTTCTTCTTCAGAATAATCCTTGTATCTCTTCTAGGATGATCCTTGGTAGTCTTAGCAACTATCATAGGTTCTGATGTATCCCCCTTCTGCTCTGGAGTTGTCGTATTCGTGACCTTTGGTCGATTAACTCGTTTTGTTACTGGATACCAGCGATCGATCGTACGATCCCTAGGTTGAGCGATGCTCGAAAATTTTCTTAAATTGTCAAATCAACATGAACCATCGATCGATTCTCTCTGTGTGTGTCGATCAATGCGTGTGCGAACTGCCTAACGAACTCGGATTTCCTATACATAATTCTTCCTCTTGTGGCTTTTCTTTCTTGACTTCTACCCAAAATCATCATCAATCACAGTATTGACGTGATTTTCCTGCCCAGATTCTTCCCTCTCCTTGACCATAACCTCGGTATCTCGTATGGGTATAACTCCCCTGAGTCACCTGCTTTTCCAGCTTTTCCACACGGGTGCCGAAATTTCGATTTTTGTGTTTAGGTGGAGGTACAAGAAATCTAACTTGTCATTGAAATCCACAATCATCTTCTGCTGTCCCTCCAGTACTTTGTCAAACATAAATCCGATCCATGGTCTTCTAATTGGTCTTGAAATCTCCATGCTTCTGGCAGCTTGGGCATTAGCTTCAAGGTGAGCTATTTCAGCGTCTGCTTCTGTATCAGGGATTACAGCTAAACACTCCAACTCGGAAATATTTGAAAAGAACATTGAAAATTCTAAGTAAAGATCTTTATTAAACTTCCCAAACATTACCCAAGTTCAAACTACCCTTTCCCGATGGTCTTTATAGCCTCGCGCTCCGGTCCACACAATCAACCTTACCTGCATTCGCAAAAAGAGGCATGAGTATACAAAATTACTCAGTGAGGATGCTCAAAACCGCCCACATGCAACTCAATAATCAAGCAATCAAATTCCATATTCCATTCTAACAACCTAGCAATTCCAATCTGTCAACCTATGAATTCGCTTCCATCATTTCTTACTTAGACAATTTTCTTTCCTATTACTTATTCGTTTTCATGCATTTAAAAACTAACAACCTAACATTCGGTATATCATTCCTTTACTTTAGCATTTCCTAACATTTTGACCCGAAGGTCCATCAACCTGCGGCCGAAGCCAAACCTGCGGCAAGGCTAAACCTTCGGCCGAAGCCAAAACTGCGGTCGTAGCCAAACCTACGGCTGAAGCCAAACCTGCGACCCGTTAGTCCATTACGGCCGTAGCCAACCTGCGGCCGAAGCCAACCTGCGACCCGAAGGTCCATAACTGTCGTAGCCAACCTGCGGACAAAGCCAACCTACGATCCGAAGGTCCATAAACAGTCGAAGCCAACATACACGACCCAAAGCCAAAATATGATCATAACATCTTTACCGGCCGAAGCCAAAACGTATTTTTTTTCCTTAACTTAATCACATTCTTCTAATCCTGTACTTTTCTTAAATTAATTCAATTCTCAATCCGTATCAATAACATTTCTAACCTTACATTTCAATTCTTGTCGGATCAAATCTAAGTATTTCACATAAACATCTCAATTAAACATAACATCATTTCACGTAATCTATCATGCAAATATCCTATGAATGTATGAATGATCTTTGATCCTTGAGAACTATCTCGAAGAACGAACTTTCTATAAACAATTCCTGTAACGCATAATATTCATCCTAACAATCCAACTATGATAAATATACTAACTATTAAGTTGCCACAATCATGACCTCACCTCGGTTGATCTTAAAAGATCGAAGACTCTGAACCTTCATGTGTTTCCTGGCGAAGAACTCCTCGGCTCATCCTTGTTTGATCCTTCTTCTTGAAATCTTTTCTCTAGAACTTCGTTCATGCTCTGGCTTCTCTCTAATTCTTGTTTATGAGTTGAGTGAGAAATGAAGGCTGGAGGTCTCCTTTTATACTTATTTCAAGACTTTCTCACCAAGCTAGCCATTAAGTGTAGTTTCCTTATTTAGCTTCGTCAAACTTATTATCAACGGCTCCAAGAATATCTACGCTTATTGCCTTATATGACTCTTGTACACCCAACCTTCTTTTCATATAATATCGTCAGTTGCACCTTATCAAACTTGCCTTACTTGGAACCTGCATTCTCCGATAGACAAACTTTCCATAGCTAAACTGGCAGTGTGTAATTCCCTTGCTTGGAATTCTATCGCTCTATGTGTTTACCGAACATCCAACACTTAGTCAAAATGTGGCTCATTCTTCCAGACCTCATGAATACAAGTGTTTCTACACTTTGAAAAATACACTCCTTGTACAACTAAACCTCTCACGATTTATTTCCTTCAAATTTAAAAATACTACGGGAGCGGGTCGTTACAACTCTCCCCCACTTAAATGAAATTCGTTCTCGAATTTAGCCTCGACCAAATGATGAACATCTAGCGACTCTGGAGCACGGCTCATACCTTTCTTGCAAGTAACTTACTCTCTTCTGAGACTGGTCTTAGGTTTCCACCATCCCACATTTCCTTCGTCACTTTTAGCAGTAGAATTTTTTTTTCCCCAGTTTGATTCCACATGTTGCTCGTTTCCAAAAACAAATTCTCTTCCAGTTTGAATTTTAAAAATGTTAAAAATAAAAATGATGCCATGTATTCTCCAGTTTATGACAAGTGCAAACTTATCCACTACATCCTCTCTTGAATTGAAATGTGCATATTTACTTAAGTAGACCACTATAATCCATAGTGATCCCTAAAAGTTTGTTATTCATGGATAGTCCATTCACAAAAATCCATTGTGATTAGAGTCCCCTTCCACTCGAACATTGGTAAATTGCAGAAACCCACTTGGTTGTCTAATGATCTGGTTTCATATGTTGTTATATCGGACTTTCATCCACCCATAGCAACTGCTTCAAATAATATTGCTTTAACTCGCAGCATTTCAACCATTACAATCAGTTGTTATGCTTCTTTCTCTACCAAAACACTTGCCTTCATGTGACTAATCGCATCTGCCACTAGATTTACCTTCTTCGAGTGGTGGCTATCTTCAAAACATAGTCCATGACTATCTCCATTCATCTTCTTTATCTTGGTTCATCTCTGGCTGACATTGCGGTCTTATCCTTGACTTCTTGTACTTCACCATGCTTCCATGCACTACTCTGATCAGAGCCAGTAAGTGAACTTGATAAATGCTTCCCCACTACGTGTACCCATCTCATATGTCACGACATTTACTCGCAACATTCTCAACAGCTCATTCAACCCTTCTGCTTCCTCAACCGTCAAAACAAATAGGTGCTATCAAATTCTTTTAAAACTTGAAACACCAAAGTCAGATCTTTGATGAGTCAATGCATAAGCATTCTTAAATAGATGGTACTATCACTTCCATACCCATCCGCCGCACTTTCGGAACCACATAAATTCCCTTGCATTGTCTCTCTCACCATACTCAACATCTTTTTCCGTTAACCCATTCAATAAATCAACTACTTGCAACACCTTTTACAAGTTGTCAATTCTTACCCACTAATCTGACGGAGTTTATGATCTTTATTGGATCCTCTGTCCACGGACAATTGCAGTGGTTGTGACATTTCTTCGATTCACACCACTCTTCCTTTGGGCGCCAAGTAGACTATGAACCCAATGCTCATGTTCTAAAACTGCACTTTCTTAACTTCCATAAAAACGTTTTACTTTCGTAATCACTCTACCACATTGAATTTTTTATCAACACCTCTCCTTGTTCATCTCTCGAATCCGCAATGGTCCTTAAATTACTTTGCGCTCGTTCTTCACCATATATTTCGTTCTTATTTCTAGTTTTACTGAAATCTCAAATCATTTCCTCATTCCTTGAAATATCAAATTTTCTTTTTCCATTCAATCTAACTTGCCATCTTTTGCAGTCCATGTGAGCTTGGTAATGTGCAATAAGTCCATTCTAAGGATTCCTATGCACCATTTACCTAACATGTCCACGCTTTCTACCAGCATTGAAACATCTTGATAAATGACATGAAACTTGAAAATCACCATTTATGCTGCACGGCCAAATCTGATCTCGTCCTCGAACTCATTCTTATGTGACCAATGTTGGGCGATTTCTTGCCACACAAAGAGTGCGACACACGAAGTCGAACAAATTTTGACATTCACCACTACACCACTAACAAGCGGATTAACTCCATCCTTGCACCCACCTTGTGAACCCCTAGTACCACGTTCTACTAACCACACACACGTTCTTGTTGCACTTTCATCGACCCATTAAGCTTCCAGCAAGTGTGCTACACCACCCATGAACATCCAACACTTCATAATTGCATGAGAAATTAACTTCTTCATTCTCGGGAATTAACTTAAGAACTCTCACAATCCTAGCTTTCCAATTACTCAATCAACAATCCATATCGCCTATTTCTTCGTACTTCCTACCATCATATCCACTCCTTCACTAAAGCTGACCTATCTTGATCCATCGCACACGACTTTAAGAAAATTTATTCCTGCTGAACGAAAAAATCCAATACCCTCATTGCCTAATTTATGAAAAACCCGATACCCTCATCTTTAACAAGACATAAGTTAGTTTTCACTAACTTTCTGCAACTATCAAACACAATTTCGTTTAGCCATTTGCTAAGCAATCCAATCATAAACACATACTATGATATACCCTAGAAACATCATACCACACATCCTTCGCGCGAGACATAGACCATCACTTTCTTTCCACCCTTACCCACAAATCCAATTTTGGTAAGCGGCCAGCCAGGACAGAACTAACTGGCCTATCCCGCTCTGATACCAAATTGAAACACCCCAACCCAAAAATATTTGAAAAACACGTTGAAATTCTAAGTAAAGATCTTATAAAACTTCCCAAACATTACCAAAGTTCAATTTTCCCTTTCCCGATGATTTTTATAGCCTCGCGCTCCGGTTCACACAAGCAAACTTACCTGCATCCGCAAAAGGAGGCATGAGTATACAAAATTACTCATTGAGGACGCTCAAAGCCGCCCACATGCAACTCAATAATCAAGCAATCAAATTCCATATTCCATTCTAACAACCTAGCAATTCCAATCTGTCAACCTATCAATTCGTTTCCATCATTTCGTTTCCATCATTTCTTACTTAGACAATTTTCTTTCCTATTACTTATTTGTTTTCATGCATTCATAAACTAACAACCTAACATTCGGTTCTATCATTCCTTTACTTTAGCATTTACTAACATTCCAACCCGAAGGTACATCAACCTGCGGCCATAGCCAAACCTGCGGTCGTAGCCAAACCTACGGCCGTAGCCAAACCTGCGGCCGTAGCCAAACCTGCGGCCGAAGCCAAACCTATTAGATTTCAGAGTGTACATAGGTTGTGTGATGAACAATCCCCTTTGGGAGAGAGATGACTCGAAATGAAGATGAGAAGGATCTGGTTTAGACTTGTGTTTACTTGAATCAGGAACAAATTTTAAGAGAGCTCTAAGATAGATTAGAGAGTTTAAGATAAATTAGAGAGTCTAAAAAAGGGGTAGACTAGAGAGAATCAGATTCAAGAACACAAAGTTTATTATGAAGTGGAGAGGGGAAATCCCCTTACTCCCTTAGGAGTTACAATCGCCCATGAGGGTCTTTAAATAGATAAATTACAATCTGAAACCATAACCTAAATCTAAAGGCTGATAATACTTGAAGGATGGAAGGATGGACGTGTGAGATTGAGTCTTGGGTCTGGTCTTAATGCAATCTGAGTGATGGGAGCTGATTGGTTGGTCAAAGGGAAGGCTGGCTCCTTATTGGCTTCTCATGGGTGCCCATGAACCTTCCCATGGTTCAGACCAAATACATGGTCAATGCTGCATCTCCTTTACAGATCAAGCCAGCTCATGACTGCCTGACCTTATCCACAAACGTCTACAAGCTCAGACTAAGCTTATCTATCACCCTATGTTTGCACAACTTCAAATCTGGTCGATCCGGGAAAACACTCACCCTATTCTTGCACGATCGATGGTACGGACCTCATGTCCGTACCACTCGCCCTATTTTTGCACAGACTCCTCGACACTCTTTAAAGGTTAAATGAGAACATCTTTGGGTGGTCCTATTTTTGCACAGACTCCCCAACCCTCTTAAAGGTCAAATGAGAACATCTTTGGGTCGCCCTATTTTTGCACGGTCCGTACGGGTGATGGTACAAACAGGAGGTCCGTACCATCAACCGTACGGACCGTGCAAAAATAGGGCGACCCAAAGATGTTCTCAAACTTCTCCAATGTCTTCTACCTTCAATATAAACCCTTCTTAAAACCTTGTTTCAACACAGCAGAAGCTTCAGGATACTCTTTAAGTCTTTCCAGAACATCTTTAGGAGTTTAACCCGAACTTTGCACATAACCTTTAGTGATCCATTTTATCACTTCAGGTTAACACTCCCCCTCAAGCTTGACTCTAGAGATCCTAAGTCAAGCTTGGAATCCTGAAATGCTTCCTCATTAAAAACATCACCAAGGAAAACCCTTTAGGATAAAACCTTGATGAGGGAAAAAGAGTAAAGCCTCCAAGGCCTAGGGATTGGCCACTGGGTCTTTGTGTCTTCGGACCATTGTGGTGGACACAAAGACCCTGGATCATGGCCTCAATGTGAATGCAAGTCTTATATGAACTTTTTTGCACATCACTAAGTCTTCTGGTACTCCTCTCACACTGATCTTGACACTGATTTGGTCTCTCCCCCTTTCACCCAACCTCTTGTTAGGTTTAAGTGCTCGGACAACAAGATACATCTTCATTGAGTACCATCTTCATGCTAAGCCTTGGTTGCTTCTTCTTCTTGAATAACCACCAATGACTCTCTCTCCACATATCAAGGAAGCTTCTCAATAAAACCTGCCGGCCGAAGCCAAACCTACGGCTGTAGCCAAACCTGCGGCCGTAGCCAAGCATGTGGCCGTATCCAAACCTGCGGTCGAAGCCAAACATGTGACCCGTCGGTCCATTACGGTTGTAGCCAACCTACGGCAAAGCCAACCTGTGACCCGAAGGTCCATAACGGCCATATCCAACCTACGGCCAAAGCCAACCTTCGACCGAAGGTACATAACGGCTGAAGCCAACATACACGGCCCAAAGCCAAAAAATGATCATAACATTTTTACGGCTGAAGCCAAAACATAATTTTTTTCCTTAACTTAATCACGTTTTTCTAATCCCGTACTTTCCTTAAATTACTTCAATTCTCAATCCGTTTCTATAACATTTTCAACCTAACATTCCAATTCTTGTCGGATCAAATCTAAGTATTTCACGTCAACATCGCAATTAAACAAAACATCATTTCACGCAAGCTATCATGAAAATATCCTATGAATGTATGAACGTTCCCTCGATCCTTGAGAACTATCTCGAAGAAAAAAAAATTAAATTTCCATAAACAATTCCTCTAATGCATAATCTTGATCCTAACAATCCAACTATGATAAAAATACTAACTATTAAGTTGCCACAAAATCATTCCCTCACCTCGGTTGATCTTAAAAGATCGAAGACTCTGAACCTTCATGCGTTTCCTAGCGAAGAACTCCTCGGCTCCACCTTGTTCGATCCTTCTTCTCGAAATCTTCTGTAGAACTTTGTTCATGCTCTTGCTTCTCTCTAATTATTGTTTATGAGTTGAGTGAGAAATGAAGGTTGGAGGTCTTCTTTTATACTTATTTCAGGACTTGCTCACCAAGCCGGCCATTAAGTGTTGTTTCCTTATTTAGCTTGGTCAAACATATCATCAATTGCTCCAAGAATATCTACGCTTATTGCCTTATATGACTCCCGTAGACCCAACCTTCTTTTTGTATAATCTCGTTAGTTGCCACCTAATCAAACTTTCCTTACTTGGAACCCGCATTCTCCGATAGCCAAACTTTCCATAGTTAATCTGGCAGTTTGTAATTCCCTTGCTTAGACTTTGATCGCTCTATGTGTTTACCGAACATCCAAAACTTAGTGAAAAATGTGAGTTATTCTTCCAACCCTCATGAATACAAGTGTTTCCACACTTAGAAAAAATATGCTCCTTGTACAACTAAACCTCTCACGATTTATTTCATTTGAATTTAAAAATACTCCGGGAGCGGGTCGTTACAACAGCCCCCTGATTGTCTATATTTGATCTGCTGCATTACGCAGATGATCATTGAGGTCATGCAAGTCTCCTTTCTCGTTCTGAACCACTATTATAGGCGCAACCATCTGAACTCGTCTGCTGTCGTCGATCGATGCGGATGAGGTGTTGTCGATCAGTGCTAAGTGATCAATGTCGGTCGATGCAAGAGTTCTGATGTCTGTCACTGCTATCCGTAAAGAAGTGTCGGTCGACATTAAGTAGGTGTCGTCGATCGATGCTTGTCGTCTTTCTTTGCGGATTGTACGCTCGAGTTGTTGTGGGTATGAGAACAGTAATTCTTGTCATTTGTTGCTCCTCGTACTCTTTTGCATGCACCTGAAAAACAAAGAAAGTAAAAATCAGTAACTTTTAAGTAACAAACCTAGAATAAATCCTAGAAATTAAATCTAATGGCGATCAATGTTCCCCGACACCGTCGCCAATACTTTGACATGGGGTGTGTTTAAAATTCTAGCATAAATATTATAAACAATTAAGTGTCAAATTAACCCTTAATCCTAACACACAAAAACAATACTCTTGCAAGATAGATCAGGTGTAGTACTTAGGGATCGAATCCATAGAGAACAATGGCACACAATAGATTTCTTATTTCTAAAGACTAAGCTAGGTGATTATATATATTGGTAACAAGTAATTGGTTTAAGGAAATATTCCTTATCAGAAGGTGTAGATACAATATGGAAATATGCTATTAATGTAAATATGAGAGTATGCTAATAATGTAAATATGGAAGTATGTTAATAGTCTAACTTGATGTAAATGTAAATATGTTAGATCTAGGGTTTCAAGCTTCATGAATTATAGGGGATAAGATGCAAAGATATGTAAATATTCTAGAACTCAAAAATATTAACTATTATGTCCCTTTTACCTTCAACTCTCGTACGCGAGCAAAAGAAAGATCATCGAACGACGGTGAAATTAGAAGGAAGTGTGAACAAGATTTGATATGTTCACCAAGCTAATTAGACCAGCTCTCGCATGCGCCTAACAACCTAGTTCAATGGAGTCTATTCTGGCACAAAACCTACTCTCGTAGTCATCCATGTCCTGTTTTCGAGATCCTAGTTAGCTACTCTAGAATGCAAGCATAAAGCACAACTCAATTGATGGATATTAACTTAACTAGCAATCCTAATTTTGGGCTAATCCATGATTTCTATCATTCACCCTAAATCCAATGGGTAACTACTCAGACATACTCAAAGTAAGAATAATAATCTGAATATAATGCATAGATAAAATACTAGGGTTCCAATATAAATCTCCCTAAGGAGTTATGAATCTTCTCCCCAAATAAATCCTAAAAACTATGATGGAGTGCTGCTGTACACACACAAAGCACACTTACTAGCACCCAACACTCCAGCACAGCACACCCTTTTTGGTGCGATACATAAAGTATAAATATAAAACCCTAAAGTCTAGGTCAAAACTCGTCCAGCGGTAATCTTGTAATCTTGTGTCATGTCTCTAACTTGGGCTTGAAATTGGATGTCTGCGGATTGGTTATCGATCGATATCAGATGTGCAACATCGATCGATATTGGTCATGTAATGTCGGTCGACGCCAAGGTTGTATCGTCGATCGACGACAGTCTTGTACTTCGACTCTCACAATGATCAGCTATGGATTATTCTCCTCTAAATCCTCTATAAGCTCCGAGTATCTCCATATATCTCCAAAACGTGCATGGACCTGTAAAGACCTTAAAACATAGCCTAGACACACCTAATAAACCCTAAATAGAGCCTATAACATGGCATGGAACTGTTAATAAATAGGCTATGTCACTTAACAGCAAGACGTTTCATAACTCTATCAGAGCTCGTAAAGCACAAAATGCCATTAGAGAAATAAGATGCGCAAATGGTGTTAGGCTTATAACTCATGAGGAGATAAAAGTGGAGGTGGAAAGACATTTCTCAGAGTTTTTGAACCAGTGCCCTGATAACTATCAAGGTGCAAATGTGGAAGTGCTAAAAGAGTTACTGAAATATAGATGCTCTGACGAAGATGGTAGACACTTGGATGCAGAGGCTACTGAATAGTAAATCCCAAAGGTGTTGTTCTCCATGCCTTCACACAAATCGCCAGGTCCTGACGGGTACCCTTGTGAATTCTTCCGCTAATGCTTGGCCGGTGATTGGACATGACTTCATTGTTGCTGTTCAGGTCCTGTGTTCGGGTACGGATTTCTTCCAAAAGGATTAAATTCCACTATTCTTTCCTTAGTCCCTAAGAAAGTAGACTCTATTGAGATGAAATATTATAGGCCCCATTGCCTGTTGTAATGTTCTTTATAAAGTGGTATCGAAGATATTGGCAAATAGGCTGAAGAGGATTCTTCCTAGGATAATATATGAGAATCAAACCGCTTTCATCAAGGGGCGTTTATTGATGGAGAATGTTTGATTGGCTTCTGAACTGGTGAAAGATTACCACAAGGATTCTGTTACGCCTAGCGGAGTAATAAAGATTGATATTTCTAAGGCATTCGACTCAGTTCAATGGTCTTTTGCTTTGAAGAGTTTAGAGGTGTTGGGAATCCCGAAGAAGTTTATCAGTTTGATCAAATTGTGCCATATCTGCTCCCTCATTCTCGGTGCAAGTTAATGGTGATTTGGCTGGATATTTTCAAAGTTCCAAAGGGTTGCGTCAAGGTTGCTCGATTTCTCCCTATCTTTTTGTATTGTGCATGAATGTACTATCGCAAAAGATTGATAGAGCAGCAGAAGAGAAGGATTTGAAGTATCATCCTCGATTTAAGTCACTTGCTCTTATTCATCTTTGCTTTGCGGATGAATTGATGATCTTTGTGGAGGGGTCAAAATAGTATGTTCAAGGTTCTTTATCGGTGTTCGATAAATTTGCTGAGTGGTCTGGTTTGAAAATAAGCATTGAGAAATCCATGTTATATTTAGCCGGAGTTTCTGAGAAGCAAGAGAATAGAATTATGTTAAATTTCCCATTTGCAAAGGGTGATCTTCATGTTCGTTATCTGGGGCTCCCTTTGATGACTAAAGCTATGAGACAGCAAGACTATTTTCCATTAGTTTAGAAGATCAGAAGTAGAATCAGCACTTGGACCAGCAGATTTCTCTCTTATGCTGGAAGATTACAACTGATCAAGGTAGTGATAATGAGTTTGGTAAACTTTTGGGGCTCAGTTATCTCCTTCCCAGTAAATGTATTTAGGAGATCGAACGTATTTGTGGAAGCTTTCCTATGGACAGGGCCGGAGTTAAAAGCTACATGTGCTAAGGTAGCTTGGAATATTGTTTGTCAGGTGAAGAACGAGGGGAGTTTGGGGATTAGAGATCTCAAAGTTGTCAATAGAGAAATTTTTTTAAAGCTCATATGGAGATTGCTTTCGGGAACATCTCTATGGGGAAATTGGATCAAGTGCAACTTACTAAAACATAAGATTTTTTGGGAGATTAGTGAGAAAACACAAGTGGGTTCTTGGATGTGGAGAAAGATAATAAAGATGAGAGATACAACAAGGAGTTTTCATAAAATAGAGTTGGGGAATGGAAGACAGACTTCGTTCTGGCTTGATAAATGGCCTGAACGAGGAGTTCTCATTACCCTTTGGGGAGAGAGAGGCATTGTTGACATGTTAAGAAGTCACGTTAATAGGCTAAGTTAAGAAGTCACGTTAATAGGCTAAGTTTTTAAAATAATTATAATTTGATTGGTTCTTGACTTTTATTACTTATTTATTTTAAGAGAAATTGTTAAAAATACCAAAAATCAAGTACAACTTTTCAAAATAACCCCAATAAAAAAATAAATTAATATTTGACTTTAATATTTAGTGATTATTGCTTAGTGTTTAGTGTTAAAAGGCTGAGTTGATTTTCTAAATGTTTTACAATTATATAGAAAAATTAGACTGGTCTATTTTCATCATAAATTTAAGGTATTTTTGAAAATAATCATTCATTAAAGGTAAATTTGAAAATTGATATTAAAATTATGGTAGAATTGAAATTTCTCTTTATTTTAATCATATATAAAAATTAAAATTAACTATAGAAAAATTACCAAATAACACAAGTGATATTAAAAATAATGATTTATGGTAACTAATTGTAGAATTATAGAAGAATATATATATATATATATATATATATATATATATATATATATATATATATATATATATATATATATATGTATTATCAATTTCTTATTTTTATCATTTATTTCTATATAATTAAATAAAGTACTTTAACATTGTTTATAGAAATAAATTTAATGGTTATATATCCTTATATATAAGAATTATATTTGTAGATAAGGAAATTATTAGAACTTTTTTTTAAAACCCACACAAAAATGTTTACAAACGATATCCATGAGCCTCCGATCATTGTATTAGTCCTATTGAGCTATACAAAAAACAGTCTCACTTTTTTCCTCTTAAAAACTAGAGTATTTCCAGTATTCCATTTGTTTTAAAATATAAAGTAATTTTACAATCAATTATATGAATTAATAATAATACTTTTATGTAATAAAAAGATTTTTAATGACTAAGATTTATATTAAACTATTTTAAATCTCACAGATCTTCTAAAAATATATATTAAAATTTTGATTATCTAAATATTTGAAATTAAAAATTAAAATTTTAAATATCTAATTATCGTTTAAAAATATAACAGTGTAAACATAACATATATTTTCATATAATACAGCTATCCGCAAAATTATTTGTAAACACTTAATATATATATATATATATATATATATAATGAATGAGTGAGTTTAATTAATATTTTTTTCCGAAATCTATGATTTATTTTACTCATTACTAATACAAATATATTAAAAATAGTTATTTATGTACTATCATATGTATTTATATGTATTTTATCAATTTATATAATTTAATCTATGATTTTTAATTTGTCTATAAATAAATTATGTTAATTCATCTATTTAAGATGTTTAATTGTATGTTTGAAAACATAGATTATATTAGGAAATTATAGGATTAGTTTCCTTTTTCAAAATTTAATTCAATAAATAAAAACAAAAATTATCAACCAATAAAATTATAACAATTAATTAGATAGCTATGCTATGAACTACACGTCAGCAGAAATCACTTAAGTGACATCTCAATTAATACATTATAGGACATTTAGATTAATTAGTTTTCTGAAATCTATGATTTATTGTATTCACTACTAATATAAATATATTAAAAATTTAATAGTTGTTCATGCATTATCATATGTATTTATATGTATTTTATCAATTTATATAATGTAATCTACGATATTTAATTTTTATATAAATAAATTATGTTAATTCATCTATATTTAAGATGTTTAGTTGTATGTTTGGAAACATATATTATATTAGGAAATTCTAAGATTAGTTTCCTTTTAAAAACTTTAATTAAATAAATAAAAAATCATCAACCAATCAAATTATAAAAGTTAATTAGCGAGATCTCATATGAGAGACATGTCAACAAAAATCACTTAAGTGACTTCTCAGTTAATACATATGAGGAGGTTTAGATTAATTAGTTTTCTAAAATATATGATTTAGTTTATTCACTACTAATATAAATATATTAAAATTTTAATACTTGTTTATTAGTATCATATGTATTTATATGTATTTCATCAATTTATATAATGTAATCTATGATATTTATTTTTTCTATAAATAAGTTATGTTAAGTCATCTATATTTAATATGTTTAATTGTATGTTTGAAAATATCGATTATATTAGAAAATTCTAGGCTTGATTTCCTTTTAAAAACTTTAACTTAATAAATAAAATATAAAAAAAAACCATCAACCAATTAATTATAACAATAATTAAAGAGATATCCTATGAGCGACACGTCAGAATAAATCACTTAATTGGCTTCTCAATTAATACATAGGAGGATGTTTAGATTAATTAGTTTTCTGAAATTTATAATTTTTTATTC
The DNA here is from genome assembly GCA_905132765.1 of Moricandia arvensis. NCBI lineage: Eukaryota > Viridiplantae > Streptophyta > Magnoliopsida > Brassicales > Brassicaceae > Moricandia > Moricandia arvensis. The sequence continues at coordinate 8,575 of CAJHQP010008627.1, read as the reverse complement.
ACTACTAATATAAATATATTAAAAACATTTTCAATAGTTGTTTATGTAGTATCATATGTATTTATTTGTATTTTATCAATTTATATAATGTAATCTATGATATTTTATATATATAAAGTTATGTTAATTCATCTATATTTAAGATATTTATTTTTATTTTTGAAAATATATTATATTAGGAAATTCTAGGAATAGTATCCATTTAAAAACATTAATAAAATAAAAAAATAAAAATCATTAATTAATCAAATTATAACAATTAATTAGAGAGGTATCTTATAAGCGATACGTCAGCACAAATCATTCAAATCACTTCTCAATAAATATATAGGAAGATAGTTAAATACATATAGAAAGCTGTTTTTTAAATGGACACAATAAGTTAGTATAGTTAATAATTTATTAGGTGGCAAAAATTAGGGAAGATAAGTAGTGAAAAAGGAACATTCGAGAGTACAAATAATTGGCCTTCTTGTTTTAAAAATATTTGCCCATACTGCTTTTTAAAAAGACTAAATAGTAATGGCATAATTGTAAATATTTGCAAAACACAAGGGATCTAAAAAAATTTCTATTCTAATAGTATAGATGATGAGATTAATATAATAATGAAAAACATTTAGTTATACAAAATACACACTGAATCATGCATCTGTTGAACAACGTCTTTATCATGCCAGAGAAATATTTATATCATAGACACGAGCTTGATATAATTAATAAGATATAGTGAAGAGTTTCGTATAATGTATAGATGGTAGGTTAAGAAGATAGTTGTGATATAATTAATAAGATATAGTGAAGAGTTTCGTATAATGTATTGGTCGTAGGTTAAGAAGATAGTTGTGAATAGTAGAATGGACCAAGTTTATTACGATAAATATAGGAAATACTAGCATTTAGTTTATTTCAAAATGAAAATTCTAACTTAATGGCAAGGGTTGGTAAATATAGTGAAATTTAAGGCTATTTCTAAAATATAATTCAATTTTAGTAAGTCTAGATACGTGATGTATCATGCTACTATATCCCTAAAAGTTAGTAAGTAAGGTTATTATTATTTTTATATGTAAAATCTGTTAAGATTTAATAACACATGTTTCTTGTTATAACATTTTAGTAATTAATTGTGTATATTTAGAATAATTAATAGTATGACAAAATAATAATAAATAATAATAGATAGGTTCAACAATTTATTACATTAAATTTTGAGAATAATTTTCTTTTAATACTATAGATAGAGTTTAGGGTAAAGAATAGAGTGAGGTTGAGATGTCCTAATAAATCAATATCATGGTTTAGCCAGAACAAACTAACAAGTATCATAAGAGAGCTGTACAAGCAAAATAGGTCTCAAAACACCAAGATGCAAATCCATAAAACATAAAGCAAACTCAGTACTGTGTGTAATAAAGAACAATGAACGAATCTCTGTTCTAAATTCCTTAAAAGCCTTCAAGGCTTATATCCATAGCCATAACTGTCATCTCTCTTGTTGTTCCTTAAAGCACAGCAACCAACAGAGTAGACAATGATAAGGAAGACGAGGAAGATGATATTGACTACTGCAACTTTCTTCCATGCGCTCTTGACGTTGTCGAGAAGACCCGCTTTGCAAGATTGGCAATCGAAGCAGAGCTTGTTTGGTGCGTTGTCCCAGCTTTGGCATTCTGGATTAGGGTTTGTTCCGGCCGTCTTGGTCCAGTTTGTGGCGCTTACGTAAGTAAATTGGCACTGTTCTGAGGGTTTGCAGCAACCAGACTATAACACAAAACAAAGATCCGTTGGTTAGTTGCAGCTGTAAGACAGAGAAACATTCAGACCGAGAATCTTCTCTTCTGTCTAATGTCAATAGTCCATATTCATAAAACAAGATTCTCAATTTTTGAAACTTTTGCTAAACCTAAAAAAAGTTTGGATCTTTAAAGACATGTGAACAGAATCAAAAGTCCTGAGAATCAGGGAAAAAGTGACTTTAAAGATCGAAAAGTTTGATCCCTTTCAGGCTTCGATCACAATCTTATCAAACCTAAAACCCTAAAAGCAGAGAAACTTTAAGACCGTAGAGAATCAGATCCATAACTAAAGCATATAAGAATCGTTTACCTGAAGGGCTGTAAGATGTTCGTTGTAGAAGTTGTTGACAGGAACATCAACAAGCTTAGCTTCAAGCTTAGAACAAACCTTGCTGTCAACGAGACAACTCCTAATCTTATTCCAGTTTTTTTCACTGTCAACACGTTTCTGCAACCAGTTAGAGTAATCTCCAAGCCTATACTCTTTATACCCTCTCCCAGAAACCTTCTCGCCTGCGCCTTTGTTAGTAACAACAAAGGCGAAAACCGTTACTGAGAAGACGAGGAGAATCAAGAGGAACATGACAAAGAGGTAAGTCCAGAGAAGCCATGTGACTCTGCAACAGGAACCAATCAAACCAGCGATTGCTACAACCATGAGGAAAACTCCGAGAGCGATCACGGGTTTGTCGAGGAAACGCTCACACTCCGTTGAGCCGTTTTGGGCTAAGCCAGATTCCTCCAGCTAAGATGGGAATAGAGAGGAGGAAGACGATGAAGTTGAGTATACCAACTAGGTTGTTGCTACAACGAACCATGGTTTCAAGAAGTCTAATTTGGAGAGAAAGTTTGAGAATTTAGGAAACCCAGAAGCGAATTTGAGAGGGTGTTGGGAAATTAATGGGGGGGGGGGAGAAGTTATATAGAGAGGATTGAAACGCGTGAAAGGAAGGAAGTTGCAGAGACGTTTCCGTGTTGCTTAATGATATTGATATCTCTTCCCCTTAGTAAGTAGGTGAGGAAGATCAGACTCTAAACTTTCACGCGCTTTATCGCGAGTTGTGGAGGTTTTGATAGCCTAATGTGATTAGGACCTGCAGATAGTTTATTTATTATATTTTTGTAATGTCATTATCTTATAAGTTTTTTAATTATATTTTTTATAAAAGGAATATTTTAAGATATACATTTGTCACCAAAATAATCGGAACAAATGCTAGAATAGACGAAATGTGGACAAAAAAATCTCAAATAGACCCATCCATTTTTCATTTTAATTTAAATAGAAATTTTGATAAAATAACTAAAAAAAGAACTTCAATATATTTACTAATTCATGTCATTACTATCCTACTCAGAATCTAACCCAGATTCAGACCCGAGACCCAACCCAATTTTAACTATAATTTTCTTTTTCCTCCTCATTTCTTCTCCATTAATATTATTTCACCTTATACAAAAATCAAAAAATTTCTTCAATCATCCACCAAATTTCCTTTTCTTTTATTCAAAATCAGTTAACTCATAATCATTATAAATCAAATTATATCTTATCTATAATCAAATTTCACTTTTTACGTATGAGATTCAAAATAAAGAAAAACGAGTATTACTAATACAACTAGTATAATTCAAATTAGTAAAACTAATACAACTAAAGTATAACTAGTATAAATAGATGAGTATAACCATTATAACTGGTACAAGTAAAACATGTATAACTAGTACAACTTTGCAATTAATATGCTAATTTTTTTTTCCAGCAATGATAGAAAAATGATGATGTAGAACCAATAAGACATGTTTGTCTAATCTCTCTCCGCGGGCATGTATCAAATACATTAATAGTATATTTTTAATAATATTTGATTTGAATAATGATTTATTTGCAAGTTGCACTAGTTGTACGATTTTTGGAAAAAAAATTATCTTCATCTTTTTGTTTTCGAGGCGGAAAAGGTAGATGAGGAGCTAAAAAAGTATTCAATCATGGTTCCAAAACACGAGTCACCTGAAAGAGAAGAAGGAACGTCCGCCGATGAGTAAGAGTGACTCACCGGCGATGAACAAAAAGAAAGACTTTACTGTGAAGTAGAGAGATGCGCCACAAAGACGAAAGATGCAGTGAAGAAGAAGAGAGGTGTGGCAAAGAAGAGTGAAGTGTGACGAAGAAGAGGAAGCTCGACAGTGGTGTCCACTAGTTTTTGAGATGTACTGATTTGTATGTAGTTGTACTAGTTTTTGAGTCGTACATGTTTTTACATAGTTGTACTAGTTTATTAGTTGTACTGGTTTGTACATAGTTATACTAGTTTTTTAGTTGTACTGGTTTGAACATAGTTGTACTTTGACAGTGAAATAAAAAAAACTAGTTGTACCACATAAAATTTCAACTTAAATCAGTTGTATCACATCTTTATGTGTACATGCCTTTGCCCCAATACAAGGAAATCATCAATTTTGTTAAATACACTTGATGTATGTTTTAAAAAAATTATGTGGACAAAAAAAATTAACAAACCTTAAAAGTATAAGGTAGATCATGCAAAATTGTGTGATTCTGTTTATAATTTTTTTTAAAAAAACTTCAAATAGATTAAAAGAAACTTTCTAAGTACATACCAAGTGGGATATTTGATTGTTTTTCTTATATGGAATACCAAATTGATTTTGTTAATTTTTGAAATGTTAAAGTTATACCAATTGTACCTGTAATATTCATCTAATATATAATAGAAAATTATATCATATATGTCTAGTTTTAGGGGTTGTACCAATATTTTCACATCATGGCTTTGTAAAAATATGTTCGATAATTGTTTATCATAATAATATGACTAATATAGTAAATAAAGCCTAAGAATATAAAGTATATAATGTAAAATTAAGAGTGTAATGTAATAATTTAATAAAAAATTGAAAAACCTCAAACAAAATAGATGATTTTTTTCATCATATATTAATTAGAATATTTATTTGTTTATTTTATGTGTAATTATAATATTTATATAAAAATTATACAATTTTTAACATGTTTAGTTATATGAGTTATACTAGTTGTACCTAGTCGAATGAGACAATGAGATAAGAAAGATTGTGTGGTTGTAAGTGATTGAGATTAAAAAATAAAAAGAGATAGAAGGAGAGATATGTGAAATCGTGTAGCCAAGATTAAAACATAAATATGATGATCCAATGGCTCATGTTATATCTTCATTAAGGGCAAAATCATAATTTTCTTCTCTTTGGTCTATGTTGAATTTTTAGGTTGTTGTATATTGTTTTTTGACCATTTGTGCCATTTGAGATTAAAGTTCAAAATAATCTTTAAGAAGAAAAATGACCAAAATAGATTTTATTTAAAGGTGTAAATGTAAATTTATAACTCTTGCGTTAACTAATCTAGAATTACGGCTTAGAGTTAGGGGGTGGAGTTTTGGAGATAAAACTTAAAATTAATATATATATATATATGTTTTTAAAAATAAAAATATCTATTTTCATCATTTTTTTCTTTGATCTATTTTTGTGACAAAAACTTCAAAAAGTCTATTTGAGAGATTTGCCTTTTTGTAATGTCATTATCTTATAGGTTATTTGCCAAATAGCAAAAAGAAAGAGAGATTAGATTTTGGGAGAGAATACAAAGATAGAAAGAGAAAGTATAGAGAAAAGAGAGTTTTAGTTAGTTAGTGAAGTTGAGATTTTTTTTGGGAAAATTAGAAAAATTGAAGACTTTTAACTTTTATTTGTCCTAACATTATTTTTTATTTTTTAGACCACTTTTGGACATACTTTACCTCTTTGTAGTGGAAATTTTTTTAGTATTTTAACTTTTAAAATTTTCAAAACTATGAAAATTATTGGAAATATAAGTAAGACTATCTGTATGTTTTTCTTTAAAATAAATTATGTAATGATGCGTGCTCAAATTACAAGAGCTACTGGTTACTCTCTCAAATAAGAGGTTTAGCCGTAGTACTTTAGGATCGAATCTACAGAGAGCGAGGCACACAATAGATTTGATAATCAACTTAGTTATGCTAAGCAATTAATAATACTTTAGAATAAGTAAAATAGATATTGTTGGTTTGTAAACAAGTAAGAAAAATAGCTAAGGGTTTTCAGGTAGTGAATTACAATAGATAGAAGGCAAGGGGTTTTCAATCCTAGAACATGAATTAATTAGTAAAAATATCATAAGTAATATATCATATGGCTAAGCTCAAAGTTTACACTTTCGAGTGCAAATTCGGAATGACCGTCGACCCATGGTATGCAAACGCTATTGATCAATGGCTTTCTTAGTCAAGCATTAAACGACCATATGTGATTGGTTCACTTGAATCACTAAACCATTCTCTGGATTGTACCTAGTAATGTAAGCTCAATAGAATTTATTCAGGTAATAATCTTACTCTCGCAGTGTCAATTATACTTAGATCAAGACTCTAGTTAGCTAATCAAAAACAAAAGTAATAAGTACAATCTTGACGATAGATAAAATCACCATAGCAATTCTATTGTTTCGTTAATTCATCAAAACCATTAATAAACTGTAAATCTAACAAGGTGACTATTCAGACATAGCTAAACAGAACATAATCATAATGATAAAATAATGCATAAGATAAAGAATACAAATAGAAATTGGAGTTCCAATACAAATATCCAGGAAGTCTTGTTTTTCTCCCCAAAAAACTAAACTACTATGTTTGTTATGAAAAATATCAAAGCTGTAAAAAGTCTCTTCTAAAAGGTCCCTCTTTGCATAAAACTTTATCAAAGATAATATAAACTAGGTAAAACTCGTCTATAGGCAATCTTGTAAATTCTGTGACTTGGGCTTCAAGTCGGGTACTTTGTGAATTGGGCTATCGCGCTTCGACCGTCGATCGACGGGAAGCGTGCGTCATCGATTGACGCAATACTCTATCTCGACTCGTACTTTACTGAATTTGACCATCTACGGGGTTCCTCTCTCTCAGAGCTCCAAAAAACCTCATAATCTCTAAAATGCTCAAAAATGTACATGAACCTGAAAAGACTTTAAAATATACCCTAGACACACATAACAAACTCCATATAAGGCATATAATATGGTCTAAAATAGGTAAATATTAGGACAAATCAACTCCTTCAGACTTGACCTTGACCTTTTGATTGTTCTCAAGCAAAACAAGTATAAACTTGTGGAAGAGGTTTGAAAACACATGGACTCACAAAATCTCTAGCTTATCATTGTCACCTATACTATGTTGCAACCACATAAACAATTGTTAATCTTAGAGAAACTTTATATACCTTATTCTAGTATAACAACCAAAGATATTCTACCAATAACTTAGCAAATACTAGCTTGACTCACCTCTCTATTAACCTCATTTCTTGCATAAAATAAAAGTGCATGCTTTACCTTAGGAGTATCGATCAGAGGACACATGGACTCTTACCCCTCCAAGTATCTGAACACACATATAGTCTTCTCTGATCATTTTCCCCCTCTTTCTCTCTTCTATGAATCTCATTATATTCTTTTTTTATAAGTCCAATTAATCAATGATGCTGATACAATCCATCTATCCATCTTGTTCATCTTTCTTTTTCCTTTCTCTTTTTTTTTTCCGACAAAGTCTAGGTGAATACTGGGGTCACAAGTAATTTACCTATGCCTCGTTTCCACAGTTATCATTTCTTTCTTAATTAGAATAATAGGATCACATGTAATTACCTATCACTCTACATCTTTCAGGAAATCATCTCAATCTTTTATTTTTATAGATGCAGAAGAGAGAGAGAGAGAGAGAGAGAGAGAGAGAGAGAGAGAGAGAGAGAGAGAGAGAGAGAGAGAAGAGAGAAGAGAGAGAGAGAGAGAGAGAGAGAGAAGAGAGAGAAGAGAATCAGAAGCCACACCAACTTTGATCTTCCAGACTTTGCAAGAGGAATCCAAGCCAATGTATGCCAAAGCCAAAGAAAAGCAAATAAGTCAAATTTAGGTTGGAGGTTAGCTTCGGTTCCTTCAAACTTTCTAAGTAAGTGTGATATAATGGCATGATGATCCACTTTGGTATCTTAGTACTCTCTACAATCAACAAATCGAGAATGTTGCTATAAAATGATTATATATAAGTAAAAGTTTAAATATGATCAGAATCCCTTTCTTGACTCGATAAAACTCAATAAATCACATAAGAATATAACTAAAAATAGAAAACAATATCAGTAAACCTCCCCCACACTTAAAAACACTCGCCCTAAGTGTTATCCCGTCTCGGTTACGTGGAAAAAATAGTAAAAGTAACAAGGACAGTCGAGAATAATATAATCTGCCTACGAGTGTCGATCGATGGTAATGTCATGACTTCGACCGATGGTGATCGGTATCGACCGATGGCTTGGTTCGTGATCTACCTTTTTTACTGCAAATAAAGAAAAAACAAAAATTAGTAAAATCATGAAAATAAAATAAATTTAAAACACACCTAATAGTGGGTTTCCACCCACTTAACGCTTAGTTATAGGCTTTACCTTGACCTTTAGCACTATTTGGACTAAGACGAGGGTAGAATATCACTTGTTGGAAAACAAATGCCCACATCATCTTTGTTCATTGGAAACAAGGTATCAACGAAGCTTTCTTATGGCTTTTTCACCTCTGGTTCTTTGGCTGTCCATGTTCTCCATGGTGATCACAATTTTCCTCATCCTCTCGTGAAGCTTGTCATTGCGTTTGTGTAACCAGTCAGTCATGATATCTATAGGTAAAACACGAATTG
>CAJHQP010008626.1:0-26086 GCA_905132765.1 Moricandia arvensis | reverse complement strand
GTTTTGCTCGCTGGTGCAAAGGATCAATCATAGGTGCTTCGCCATATGTCTGAGTAAATCCTCTGCATACGCAGCCTTGTCTGTGCGACCACTCTACCGACGCTTATCTCAATTTGCCAGATACTGATGGTAAAAAACGTCAGCTTGCTCTTGATCTACTGCTTCTTCGCCTTTTGGAAATCTCAGCTCATACTCCAAGTGTGTGTTGACCACCATTGCATTGATCTCATTCCAACAGAGGTCTCTCCACTCTTTATGTTCCATGTAGCTTTGCTTCATATGACCTTGGGATATACTCCTGATCCAGTTCACAAATGAAGCACTTGATGTTCTGTGGATATTGAGCATAGGAACATACGTTGCTTGAATAGGATGAGCAACCGCTTGAGAGTTGAAGTAGACTCTGGTGTTAATCCAATTCGAAGGATCCTTTTTCAGTCTTGTACTTCTTCTCAAGGCTGAACCTCTATCTGATTTTTCTTCTTCATCAGATTTACCGTCATCAGGTTGAGAGACTGATTCTTGTGTTGACCAAATAAGAAAGGGGTTACAAGTAAGTGATGGAGACTGAAGTGAAGGTTTGAGGAATGTTTAAGGGGGGAGTTGTCCGTACAAGTCCGTACAAGTGACCGTACAAGGCCGTACAAGTGACCGTACAACTGAGTGTGGCACAAGGCAAGAGGAGAAGCCAAATTAACACCGGTAAGAGTGAAAAGAAGTCCGCGCGTGTGATCAACCTTACTTACCTCACCACTCGTCCAAGTGCAATGAACCTGAGGGATAAGGTTAGTCCGCGCCTGGACAGGCTGGCTAAGAGCATCTGGTCAAGATGCCAAAGGCATCAGCGTGCAAAGCTTCTCCTCCATGCATTCAAATAGACGCTCCCCTGGCCTTGACTCCACATGGCTTAGGGTTGAAACCTTATCTATTAGCCGTTGATTGGTGACCATAAACTCTCCTATATATTGTAACCCCGATCATTAATGTTAAGCAAGTATTTTTCGAGTCTCATTCATTTCTCTCTAGTGTCTTGAGCTCCCAAATGGGTTCTTGAACAAATCGCTCCTGATTCTCTTAATTTCTCTCTTAATCTCTTCTAATCTCGTCTATTCTAAGCTCTATCTAACCTTTGGCATACTCAGATTCTACTCATTCTTTGCATCTTGTTGCCTTTCACCAATGATCATGAGCTTCTGTGCCAGTATCTGATTCATGTTGATTGCCCCCTTCAGGATCAGGATGAATGTCTTCCACAACTTCATTAAACCCCATCTTCATCAACTACAATTCTGGACCAGATGCTGCTTTAGGTGGACAACACCCTTGTTTCCTGATTCTCCCGAGGCATGCTAATACCAAGGTTCTCCAATATTCATCCTTAGACTGGTGGCTTTTTCTGATGATTGAGATAGATCTTTCAAGTCATCCCAACTCTTCTCCTCATAGTATCCCTTAGTCTCCACAAATTTCACATCTCTTGAGACTAAAACCCTCCTTGTCACTGGATCATAACACTTATACCCCTTTTGTGTTGGAGAATAGCCAATGAACATAGCCTTTGAGCTTCTGGCATCTAACTTGCTCCTCTGTTCCCCGGTGTCAAGACAAAGCAGAGGCAGCCAAAGACACGCAACTGATCCAATGATGGCTTGTTGTTGTTTAGTACCTCAAATGGAGACAGGTCACTGAGTATCTTAGTAGGAATCCTGTTAATAAGATAACAGCAGCCATCACAGCATCACTCCAAAATCTCTTTGGACATTAGTATGGAACATCATTGACCTTGCTACCTCCATCAGATGCCTATTCTTCCTCTCAGCTACTCCATTTTGTTGAGGAGTATAAGGACAGCTTGTCTGGTGTATGATCCCATGTTGAGCTAGATATTGCTTGAATGCTTGACTTGTGTACTCTCCACCATTATCTGACCTAAGGATTTTGAGTTTGGCACTGAAATGATTGGCGACATGGGTCTGGAAATTCTTGAAAGCTTCAAGCACTCTATCCTTAGACTGAATCAGTGTCACCCAAGTGTACTTAGACCTCTCATCAATGAAAGTCACAAAATATTTGTGATTCTCTCTGGAAAGACATGGAGAAGTCCACACATCAGAATGAACAAGGTCAAAGCACTTCTCATAGATTGTGCTGGACCTTGGAAAGACTGTCCTACAATGCTTCCCCAAGATACATGCTTCACACCCATCATTTCCAAACACCACACCAGGAAGCATCAGATTTAGAGCTCTAGCATGAGGATGTCCCAATCTGGCGTGCCATGTATTTGCCATCAACCCCAGTAGATGTACTGACCATGCATATAGAAGGAGATGATTCTGTCCTTTGGAGATGATAAAGCTCATCATGGTTGTGTACTCTTCCAATCACATGCCATGTATTTAGATCTTGAAACTCAACATCATAAGGTCTGAAGACAACTTTTGACAGCTCAAATCAATTGTGGCCTTTCTTACTGATAACATGTTAGAAGTAAACTGAGGCATATATAAGGCAGATGATTCCTATCAAACAGCTAAGGTTTCCTATCCCTTCTATCTTAACCTTATCTCCATTGGCTATAATCACATTCCCTGAGGCAGGCTTGACATCACTAATCAGATTCATATCAGTAATCATATGGTGACTAGCTCCTGAATCTATAATGATGGGTTTAGAGTCAAGCAAAATGTGTACCAGCCTTCTTGAATGAGATAATGGACTTGTCAGCCTTGATTAATTCATTCAAATCACTTCTAGTCACTAGACATCAATGTTGGTCGCCCCATCCTTACTTTTCCATGTTCCTCCTTCCTTTGAATCACTGATGAAAGTTGAATACATGGTTTTCCCTTCAATTGTTTGTTGCTCAATCTTCTTGAGCAAACTTCTAGCCAACTTAATATCCATCACTGTAGGCTTCAAGTTCTTTCTTCTATATTGTTTCTTAGCTTTCTTATACTCTAGAAACAACACCACTCTTCCTTTGTTACTTGGAATATTCTTTTTTGGGTGAGCAAGCTTTTTTTCCTTCTCAAAGAGTGTGTGAGTGAATTGTTCTTTCTGGATAAGAGCACACACATCATCTACACTAGGAAGCTTATCTTCTCTCAGAACATGCTTGATAAACTGATTAAATGAAGGCTTTAGAGTCAATAGCAGACTGAAGACCATATCTTGTTCTTATCTTTCTCTAAAGACTTCAGGATCAATAGAGCTTGGTCTAAGCATGTTAAGCTCTAACCATAAGCTCCTAAACTTCCCAACATGCTGGTTGAACTTGCCTTCATCTTGTTTCAGGTTGTTGATATCTTGTTTGACTTCAAACACCCTGCTTAGATTAGATATGTTGCCATTCACCTTCTGAAGTGTATCCCACAATTCCTTGGAAGTTTCACAGTAGGAGTAAGCTTCAAGGATATATGCCTCAAGGCTTTTTTGAATGATGGACAACACCATAAGATCGTCCTGATCCACTTTTCCATCATCAGCCATCACCACTTCTGCACCATCCTCTCCTAGGCTGGTTTTCTTTGGAAGGTTTGTCATCACACACATGTGACCAGAGACCTCTTCCTCCAAGAGCAGTCTTGACAAGTCTAGAACACAAGAGATAGTTAAATCCCTTGAAAGTAACTGGAATCACCTCCATTTTCAAATTTTCTACCAAGAACAACTCAAGAACAGCTATTATCCAGAGGGTAAAAGAGTGTTCTAGGAGAAATTTTTAAAAATCAGAATGAAACAGAACAGATTTGCGGAAGTAATGTAAGAGAATGATGAGAATAAGATCTCAAGAGCTTATTTGCCTCTGATACCATGTTAGAATAAAGTGATTTAGTGTCTGGTTTGTTGAGAGAAATGAAGAACAGCAAGAACATGAGAGAGAGAGAGAGAAATTCGTGGGAAGACAAGAGAGAGAGAGAGGAAATCTATTTCCTTGCTTAATGTGTTTATGGGAACAACCCATAAATAGGGAAACAATAGGCAAGCAGACAGAAGAGAAAATAATAACAATACATCAGAAACAGCCAAATTGGCTCAGCCAGCAGCAGAGAAAGGGAGCAGGTCTGAGGTGGTCCCAATTCTTCAGCTCACATGTGAGTTCCCTTTGTCTTCTTATTCCAACAGCTCCATTGACCAATTCAAATTATTCCAGAGCATTTGAATACTCAGACACGAAATCCCTTCCCCCTTGCTTGCCTGCAAGATAGGTTAGGTTAGGGATATGTGTTATATGTACCGATAGACCACTTTCTCTGCTCGGGATGATCTTCTTGTCTTCTTCAGACATTCTATTTCTTTCTTGCCATGTCAACAAGATCACTTCGGTTAAAAGATGGAAAACACTCATCATAAGTCCAATGATATTGATTCAACTTCAGGTGATTCTGCACTGATTTATGAGTCCAAATCAAGATTCTTACATCGTGATTCATTATGGTTTTGATTAGTAATCAAGAAGAAATGCCCAAATCTCCAAACAAGGAAACTGGAGTCACTTCGGTTAAAAGTGGGATAACTTCTTCATCATAACTCCTATGATCTTGATTCAACTTCAGGGTGATTCTAAACTTATTTATGAGTCCAAATCAAGCTTCTTACATCGTGATTCATGTCTGGTTTTATTAGTATCAAGAAGAAATTGCCAAATTCTCCAAACAGGGTAAACTGGAATCACTTCGTTTAAAAGTGGGGATAACTTCTTCATCATAACTCCCATGATATCTTGATTCAAACTCAGGGTGATTGTACACTGATTTATGAGTCCAAATCAAGCTTCTTACATCGTGATTCATCGGTTTTATTAGTATCAAGAAGAAATTGCCAAATCTCCAAACAAGGTAAACTGGAATCACTTCGGTTAAAAAGTGGGATAACTTCTTTCATCATAACTCCTATGATATTGATTCAACTTCAGGTGATTCTACACTGATTAATGAGTCCAAATCAAACTTCTTACATCGTGATTCATTCTGATTTTATTAGTATCAAGAATAAATTGCCAAATCTCCAAACAGGGCAAACTGGAATAACTTCGGTTAAAAGTGGGATAACTTCTTCATCATAACTCCTATGATATTGATTCAACTTCAGGGTGATTCTACACTGATTTATGAGTCCAAATAAACTTCTTACATCGTGATTCATTCTGGTTTGATTAGAATCAAGAAGAATTGCCAATCTCCAAACAGGGTAAACGGGAATCACTTCGGATAAAAGTGGGATAACTTCTTCATCATAAGTCAATGATATTGATTCAACTGATGAATCTCTGTGAGGAGATCGTTTTGTCCCTAATACTTTGAAGGAAGATCTGATGGTTTTAGAGAGATCTGGTTTGTTTTGATGAGATGGATGGATTGATTGGATGATACTTCAGAAATGATCTATGACTGATCAGATCTTGTGTAGATGTGTCCTTGATCAAGAGAATGAACTCTGTTTTCGATCAAAGACAGGTTTTGCTTGCAGAGAATGAACTCCTAGCAATCAGTGTTCGTGGGATGAACAAGGAATTCATAGATTTAGAGAGAATTTTGATAAAAGGTGAATGTCTATTATCTGGTCGTGCCTACACTTATATAGGTTTACAAAAGATGTGGAAACCAAAAGACAAGTGCAGAAAACAAGAACTTAGAAACTAGGAATATAGACTTGATTTTGGACGCAGAATAAGGTTTTTGTTGAATGTCTCTTTGCATGACCACGACCTTGACTTTCTTGCTGACTCCTCTTGTATTCTTGGTGAGAATGGGCTTGAAATGGACTGAACAAAGGCTGGTCGAATTTGGCTTGAAACAAACCCATAATGAATTTGTTATGAACTGTCCATGGGCTGCAATACTTCTCTTGGGAAACATGATCCAAAACACATCCAAATGGTTTCTTGGAATTGAATTCGTGCTGATTCATCAGAAAGAGATAATGGATCTTAACTTTGGGTATGAACTTCTTTGGCTGAGAGAAACAAATCTGATCCATCTTCTTTTTTGGGCCAAAAATCACTGTCCAGCTAGGTCCATGGCAGCTTCAGTTCACTCTCATTCAGTCTTAGCTCATCCTTGTGAAGTGTCACTCAGCTGGTTCAGCTCTAAGTTTAGATCATTCATCTCATTCAGCTCTAAGGTAGTGTCACTTAGCTCATCCAGATCATTTAGGCTCAATCACACTCATCATCAGCTGGTGTTAGCTCAGTATGCTCGCTTTTCTTCCATCCTGGTTTGGTACTTTGTTTGATGATCAGCTGGCTCGACCATGGTTACATCATCCCCTCCTCCTTTAAAATGATTTGTCCTCAAATCTGTATCTCCTACATCAAAAGGAAACAAGTTAGACACAAGACACAGGTTCAAGCAAAGAAACATGTAAGCAACAACAAAGAAAAGTTTAGAAAGAACTTCCTTGGAGTGTTGAAGCTGTTTTTCTCAAGTACTTCCATCTCCGAAATTCTGGCTGATAAGCAAGGTATCTGCTCTTTTTCCTTGCACTCGTTTGAGACTTATTCCTGATGATCCTGGACACTCAAAACACAACCTAGATATCCAGAATCATATGTGCAAGACATGTTCTTGTTTAGATCAAAAATCAAACATTTCTTCTTTAGAACATGTAGCACATGCCTCAGACATTCTATATGCATATCAAAGAACGTATTGTAAACTAGAATAGTATCAAGACACAAATAGCATAGCTCTTAAAGTACAACTTCAGTACATGCACAAGCTTCTCATATTCAGAACACAAAAGATCAAACTCAAAGTGAGAATCACTTAATCACATGTTTCAAAGGTTTAGCAGGTTTGTCAAAGATGTGTTATAACACCAGTATATTATCAAGGCTCAAAACAACACCATTCTCAAGGAGTGATCTCAAACATGCCAAGGTTGATCATTTTCAGAACATACATGAGTAGGTTTCAAAACAGAATCAAAACACAAACTCGTTTTCAGCTCTAAATGGTTTTAGTTCCTGCAAATTCCTAACCATAGATTCGTCCAAGGCACAAGTGGATGCAAACAAATCATCAGTGACAAGTTCATGCTTAGAACAACTCAGAACAAAGCTATTTTCTTTGAAGACAAATGAATCAAACGATTTTCTAGAATAGAAAACAGGCTGTTGCAGAACAAGCTCCAATGACTTTTCATGATGATCAAAGCTTTTGTTATGTTCCATAAACTGATCAAACTCAAAACAAGACCAAGATTGATGTCACTACCACATGAAAAACGTTTTTGATCACAAAATTTATCTGGTTCAAGCTTCTTAAAAGAATGAATCATGTTATCAAAAACAGAGTTTGAAAACACAAAATTCTTTTACTTTTTTCTAGACCAAAACGTTTTACATCATTGGAACTAACCATAACAAACATTTCAGACAGAGAATTAACCAGATCAAATCCCTTACAGTGCTCTTGCAGGCTAGGGAACAAAGACTTGGGAATAGTTCTCAGCTCCAAGCTTCTCTGCTGCTCCATCACTTCACCTTGTTTTAAAATCATTTGTTCTATTTTTGGTGAGTGTTCTTCTGAGACCTGAGACACTGAAGCAAGACTACTCGGTTGCACCGGTTCAAAAGAGGTTAGTTTATCACAAGAACTACTGATAGCAAGTTCAGATTGAGGAGAGAAAAGAGAAAAACTCATTTTCTGGCCTCAGGTTCTTTTATTACCTTCGATGGCTCTGTTTTTCAGTTCTTGGACAATCTGCTCCTGCTTGCTACAACCCTTTGGATCAACAACTCCTGAGTAAGGTCGTGAGGTTGGTCTCCTTTGCTGGTCTGTTAGATAAATCTTGCAGTACTTGTTGCGCAATCTTTTTGAAATCATCTTGAAACTGTTGGCTGTCCAAATAATCAAGTGATGCTGGTTGTTTTTGTGAACTTCTTTATGGGATCACGACCATAGGCAAGCTCCTGTCTCTTCTCTTGCATGTCTAGGACATTCTCTGCTCCTCCTATTTGGTTCCCCTTGCCTCACTGGTCGTGCCTTTTCCTGCACAAAATCAGAATGGTTAAAAACCAATTTTTCTTTCTCATCAAATTTTGTCTTTTTTCAAGCAAACTCTTTGTGAAGAACTGAATTGATCATGATGGTGTGCTCCTCCTGTTAAGCCTTTCCAGTGACCTCCTAGAATGTATCCTTTCCTGCTCCTAACCAGACTCATCAATAGCATAAGAATCTCTTTTTCTCATAGATTTTTCTCTTCTTTTTAAGCTGCTTTTGTTGCAGAGTCAAACAGGTTTGTAATCTAACTCCTTCTCAAGACGTCTCCTGCTGAAATTGCTTCCTCCAGACATGGCTTCCTGTTAGAATCTCAACAAGAAAAATTAGAACAATATCAGATAGCCTAAGCCTCAGAATCTCTCAAGTGTTTCTCTCTGATTTTTCTGTGATTTTTTTTTCTGTGAATCCAGTAGCTCAGCAACAAACAAAGATCAAGCTTTAGAAGAACAATCCCCAACCCCAAAACAGAAGAAAAAGATAGACAGATTGCAAGATTTTTGTTTGCAAGAGGCTTTACCACCAGGGCTGGATTTCTCCTCAGCCAAGTTGGATTTCTCTTCAACTTTTCTTTTGATTGTTTTTTTTTTTAAAATCTGGTTGGCCCTCTTGCAGATTCAAGAGATAGAAAGATAAGAGATTTCTGGAAAATTGGAGAGAAAATTGCAGAGAATAGAAAACAAATTCCCAAAACAAAGAAGTGGAAAAGTTTTAGAATCAAACCCCAGATCAAGAGCCTTCAATTCTGCTCTGATACCAAATGATGAATCTCTGGTGAGGAGATCCTTTTGTCCCTGATACTTTTTGAAGGAAGATCTGATGGTTTTTAGAGACATCTGGGTTTGTAATATGACCCTAGGATGTTGCTCTGGATCAGATAGGATAGATCCTTGCCAAAACGAATCAGAGACTCAAGTTTATCAAGGTATGTGGATCGATTGGTGACACAAAGAGATGCGGATGGACTCCTTGATACTCCTAGGATCTAGATCAGATATGACACACCAAACTAGAACCCTTAGACGCCAGATATGACTCACCAGCAAGCTCTCACACTCGACAAAGAGAGAGAAAGAGTAGACAAACGGTTTTTGATAAACGACTGCTTGATTCAGAATGAGAGTCTACAAGTGTTTAAATAGAGAAACCAAGGAATATGGCCTTAGGTTTCGAGAAATAACATAACATAGAAACTATAGTCTAAAACATAACATATGATAAATATAATAGGGTAGTCTTCTTAGTCTTGGACCAATATTAGCACCTAGGTGATGTGTGAAGTAGCTTATGGCCTCGTTAAAAACCTTCCTCAGAAAACCTCTTTGGGACAAAACCAAGAGCAAGGAAAAGAGCACACACAAGTACTTGCCTAAGTACTAACTCAGATAGATGGGTGATCAAGGTATCTCGGATCATCAAGCTTTGTCCAAGACCTCCAATGGCTCCATTTAGTTTCTTAGTTCTAGAACGAGTCATGGGACCTTCTGGAATGGCTAAGGCATCTTCACTAGCTGATTGATCCATGGTTGCATTCCTGGTTACATCCTCTTCCTTGTTGCACTGGTCCATGATCACATCAATCCTCTCCACTTGAAAAGGATTTGTCCTCCAAATCTGGTTCATCTGCCACAAAAGGAACCAAATCAGTAACATTGAAGCTATTAGATACATCATACTTACCTTGGAGGTCCAACTTGTATGGCATTGTTGCCTGATTTTCTTAATGATCTCGAATGGACCATCTATCCTTGACATCAGTTTGGATTTCCTTTCATTTGGAAATCTCTCCTTTCTAAGGTGAACCCACACTTTGTCACCTACTTCAAAGACCATCTCACGCCTGCCTTTGTTTGCTTGTTTGACATACTGCTTAGTCTTTTCTTCAATATTGCGCCTTGCTTGTTCATTGGATTTGTTGCACCATCTCTGCTTTCTTCTTGCCATCAATACTAACTCTTTCAGACTCAGGTAAAGGCATTAGATCCAAAGGAGAGGTGGGATTGAACCATAAACAATTTCAAAAGGGGGGAACTTAGAAGCAGAATGCACTGAATGGTTATATGCAAATTCACAATGAGGCAAATAGTCTTCCCATGATTTCAAGTTCTTTTTGATGAATGCACGCAAGAGAGTTCCTAATGTCCTATTGACTACCTCAGTTTGCCCATTCAGTTTGCGGATGACAAGTAGTAGAGAACAACAGTTTAGTGCCTAGCTTAGACCAAAGGGTCTTCCAGAAGTAACTCAAGAACTTAGCATCTCTATCTGACACAATAGTTCTAGGCATGCCATGCAAACGTACTATCTCTTTAAAGAACAAGTTAGCAACATGTAATGCATCATCAGTTTTATGACAAGCTATGAAATGTGCCATCTTAGAAAATCTATCTACCACAAGAAAGATATAATCCTTTCCAGTTCTAGTTCTAGGCAGTCCTACAATGAAGTACCTAGAGATGTCATTCCAGGGATGATAAGGAATGGGTAAGGGAGTGTACAAACCATGTGACTGGACCTTAGACTTAGCTTGCTTGCACGTTCTACACCTTCCACAGACTCTCTCAACATCTCTTTTCATGTGTGGCCAAAAGAAGTGATCCTGCAAGACCTTAAGAGTTTTGGCAATTCCAAAATGTCCCATTAGACTTCCTCCATGGGATTCCCTGACAAACAAGTCTCTCAAAGAACAATTAGGTACACAAAGGCAATTATCATAGAATAAGAATCCATCATGCCTAAAGTAATGACCCGTAGCAAGTTTCTCACAAGATTTATAAACTTCTTTGAAGTCAGGATCATCTTCATACATACCTTTGATTTGTTCAAAACCTAATAGCTTGGCATCTAGAGTGGTCAAGAGGACATACCTTCGGGATAGTGCATCAGCAACTATGTTTTCTTTACCTTGTTTCTATTTGATGACATAGGGAAATGTCTCAATAAACTCAACCCATCTGGCGTGTCTTTTGCTAAGCTTACTCTGTCCTTTTAGGTACTTGAGGGACTCATGATCAGTGTGTATGACAAACTCCTTTGGCCATAGGTAGTGTTGCCATGTTTGTAAAGCTCTCACTAAAGCGTATAGCTCCTTATCATAAGTAGCATAGTTGAGAGTAGCTCCTCCAAGCTTCTCACTGAAGTATGCAATAGGTCTCCTATCCTGCATCAATACATCACCAATATCAATTCCTGAAGCATCACATTCGATTTCAAATGTTTTAGAAAAGTCAGGAAGTATAAGAAGAGGAGATTGAGTAAGCTTCTCTTAAGGGTCTGGAAAGCAGTTTCTTGTGCTTCTCCCCACTTGAATCCCACATCCTTCTTGATTACTTCAGTTAGAGGGGCTGCAATAGTGCTGAAGTCCTTCACAAAGCGTCTATAGAAACCAGCAAGTCCATGAAAGCTCCTTACTTCCCCTACGGTCTTAGGACTTGGCCATTCTTGAATTGCTCTCACCTTCTCCTGATCAACCTTTACACCATCTGCACTCACAACAAACCCTAGAAAGACCAAGTTATCCGTACAAAAAGTGCATTTCTTCAAGTTTGCATAAAGTTTCTCTCCTCTCAACACATCAAGAACTGATCTAAGATGCTCTATATGATCAGTAATGTTCTTGCTATAGACTAGAATGTCATCAAAGTATACTACAACAAAGATGCCTATGAATGATCTCAGCACATGATTCATCAACCTCATGAATGTACTAGGTGCATTTGTTAATTCCGAATGGCATAACTAACCATTCATACAACCCATGTTTAGTTTTGAATGCAGTTTTCCACTCATCACCTTCTTTCATTCTAATTTGGTGATAACCACTCTTCAAGTCTATTTAGAAAAGATGCAAGAACCATGCAATTCATCAAGCATATCATCTAATCTAGGGATAGGATGGCGATACTTTACTGTTATGTTGTTGATTGCTCTACAATCAACACACATGCGCCAGCTACCATCCTTCTTAGGGACAAGAAGAACCGGAACAGCACAAGGACTCAAACTCTCTCTGATATGCCCCTTTTCCATCAGCTCCTCAACTTGTCTTTGCAATTCCTTGGTCTCCACAGGATTAGTTCTGTATGCTGGACGGTTTGGAAGTGTTGATCCAGGAACAAAGTCTATTTGGTGCTCAATCCCACGTATAGGTGGTAAACCAGTAGGTTGATCATCTGGAAACACATCTTCATACTCCTGTAATAGAGAAACAAGTTCACTCGGATAATCCGGTGCTAGATCAGTTATGGTTAGAAGAGTTTCCTATAAACAAGCATTATAACCGAATGATGAGAGTAAAGAGTTCTTTTGATGTCTCCCTGTTTGGCATAGAAGTTATGCTTCTTGCTTTGATCAGGTTTAAGGTCGTTCTCTTTCTTCTTTGAAGCTGAAGTTGATCTTGTTGCACATCCTTAGGAGTTAAGGGTATCAACATTGTCTTCTTTCCCTTGAACTCAAATGAGTGCTTGTTGGTATAACCATCATGTATCACACGTCTATCTGATTGCCAAGGCCTTCCCAGGAGGATGTGGCTAGCTTCCATTGGCAATACATCACACAAAATTTCATCCTCATATCGCACCAATAGCAAGAGGTACCACCACTTGATTGATACCCTTCATTCACCTTCTTCATTAAGCCATTGTAGCCGGTAAGGTTTGAATGCCTTTGAACCTTCAATCCCAACTTCTTTACCATTGTCTCACTAGCAACATTGACACAGCTTCCTCCATCTACAATGAGGCTACAAACCTTTCCTTGCACCATACACCGAGTATAGAACAGATTTTCTCGTTGCTCAAGTTCCTCAGTCTTTGTTTGTAGATTCAAGAGCCTTCTAGCTACCATCAGTCTCCCTCTCACTGGTTCTTCTTCATATTCTTCCTCTGATTGCTCGTGATCATATTCACTTCTGTTATCCATCATTCTCATATATCCATCTTCTACAAAAAAAAAGAGTTTTATTTTTACTGTTCTTCAAATCTGCTGGATCTTTTGGGAAGTGTGTATTCAAGTTTTTCTTTCTTTGGAAAGCAAGATTTGAGGACAAATCTTTTTGAAGAGGAGGAGTAAGATGTGATCTTGGGCTCATATATGAAGTTATGGGCCATAAAAGACATTCAGAAATTGGCCCATGATGTTAGCTAACATGTCCAGCCCATTTTTATCAAGTTCCAAGCCCAAGAAGATCCAAATCAAGTGGTTTCCTTGCTGTCTAAAAAGAGTGACGAAAATTGGAGAATAAATTGCATGGAAAGCTTCTCTCTCCTCCATGCATTGTTTTGTGATTTCCTAGACTATTAAATAACTAGCTTTGTGAGCAAGTTTAGTTTCCTATAAATAAATTGTAATCTCCATTGAAATAAAATAAGTTTTGTTTTCAGTAAAGATTAGAGAAATTTCTCTCTTTCAAGATGTGATGTCTTGTAAATTTTGGAACTCCATGTTCATGGTGTGTCATATCTATGTTCATGGCTGGTCTAGACTTATCATAGATCCTTTCACATATCTTTGTGGCGTCTCTCAATCCATCTCTCTTTCCATTCCTTGTTGGTGTGTCATATCCAGCAAGCTTTCGATTTCTATGGTGTGTAATATCTAGAGAATCGATCCACTGGTGAATCAAAGGAATTTCCGCAACCTTTGTGTGCAATTCAATCCACATCCTTTGATCTATTGAGATTTCACAGTCTCTTGGGATGCAAAGCTTATCTCCTCACCAACTTGAGTGCATCATCCTTGGGAGGTTCTCATCAGTTTGTTTGATGATGATGGATGAATTGATTGGATGATCTTCAGAAATGATCTATGAACTGATCAGATCTTTTGTAGATGTGTCCTTGATCAAGAGAATGAACTCTGTTTTCGATCAAAGACAGGTTTTGCTTGCAGAGAATGAACTCCTAGCAATCAGTTGTTCATGGATGAACAAGGGATTCACAAATTTAGAGAGAATTTTAATAAAAAGGTGAATGTCTATTATTCTGGTCGTGCCTACACTTATATAGGTTACAAAAGATGTGGAAACCAAAAGACAAGTGCAGAAAACAAGAACTTAGAAACTAGGAATATAGACTTGATTTTGGACCAGAATAAGGTTTTTGTTGAATGTCTCTTTGCATGACCACGACCTTGACTTTCTTGCTGACTCCCTCTTGGTATTCTTGGTGAGAATGGGCTTGAAATGGACTGAACAAAGGGCTGGTCGAATTTGGCTTGAAACAAACCCATAATGAAATTTGTTATGAACTGTCCATGGGCTGCAATACTTCTTCTTTGAGAAACTTGATCCAAAACACATCCAAATGGTTTCTTGGAATTGAATTTCGTGGCTGATTCATCAAAAAGAGATAATGGATCTTTAACTTTGGGTATGAACTTCTTTGGGCTGATAGAAACAAATCTGATCCATCTTCTTTTTTGGGCCAAAAATCACTTGTCCAGCTAGGTCCATGGCAGCTTCAGTGTCACTCTCATTCAGCTTAGCTCATCCTTGTGTAGTGTCACTCAGCTGGTTCAGCTCCACTTTAGATCATTAATCTCATTCAGCTCTAAGGTAGTGTCACTTAGCTCATCCAGATCATTTAGCTCAATCACACTCACATCAGCTGGTGTTAGCTCAGTATGCTCGCTTTTCTTCCATCCTGGTTTGTCTTTTGTTTGATGATCAGCTGGCTCGGCCATGGTTACATCACAACTTCAGGATGATTCTGCACTGATTTATGAGTCCAAATCAAGCTTCTTACATCTTGATTCATTATGGTTTGATTAGAATCAAGAAGAAATTGCCAAATCTCCAAACAAGGTAAATTGGAGTCACTTCGGTTAAAAGTGGGATAACTTCTTCATCATAACACCTATGATCTTGATTCAACTTCAGGGTGATTCTAAACTTATTTATGAGTCAAATCAAGATTCTTACATCGTGATTCGTTCTGGTTTTATTATTATCAAGAAGAATTGCCAACTCTCCAAACAGGGTAAACTGGAATCACTTCGGTTAAAAGTTGGATAACTTCTTCATCATAACTCCCATGATCTTGATTCAAATTCAAGGTATTTTACACTGATTTATGAGTCCAAATCAAGCTTCTTACATCGTGATTCATTCTGGTTTTATTAGTATCAAGAAGAAATTACCAAATCTCCAAACAGGGTGAACTGGATTCACTTCGGTTAAAAGTGGGATAACTTCTTCATCATAACTCCTATGATCTTGATTCAACTTCAGGGTGATTATACAGTGATTAATGAGTCCAAATCAATCTTCTTACATCGTGATTCATTCTGGTTTTATTAGTATCAAGACTAAATTGCCAAATCTCCAAACAGGACAAACTGGAAACACTTCGGTTAAATGTAGGATAACTTCTTCATCATAACTCCTATGATCGTGATTCAACTTCAGGGTGATTCTACATTGATTTATGAGTCCAAATCAATCTTCTTACATCATGATTCATTCTAGTTTTATTAGTATCAAGAAGAAATTGCCAATTCTCAAAAATGGGCAAACTGGGATCACTTCGGTTAAAAGTGGGATAACTTCTTCATCATAACTCCAATGATATTGATTCAACTTCAGTATGATTCTAAACTGATTTATGAGTCCAAATCAAGCTTCTTAAATCTTGATTCATTTCTTGATTCATTCTTGTTTGATTAGAATCAAGAAGAAATTGCCAAATCTCCAAACAGGGGTAAACTGGAGTCACTTCGGTTAAAAGTGGGATAACTTCTTCATTATAACTCCTATGATCTTGATTAAATTTAGGGGTGATTCTAATCTGATTTATGAGTCCAAATCAAGCTTCTTACATCGTGATTCATTCTGGTTTTATTTGTATCGAGACTAAATTGCCAAATCTCCAAATAGGGCAAACTGGAATCATTTCGGTTAAAAGTGGGATAACTTCTTCATCATAACTCCTACGATATTGATTCAACTTCAGGGTGATTCTACACTGAATTATGAGTACAAATACAGCTTCTTACTTCGTGATTCATTCCGGTTTGATTAGAATCAAGAAGAAATTGTCAAATCTCCAAACAGGGTAAACTGGAGTCACTTTGGTTAAAAGTGGGATAACTTCTTCATTATAACTCCTATGATCTTGATTAAAATTCAGGGTGATTCTAAACTGATTTATGAGTCCAAATCAAGCTTATTACATCGTGAATCATTCTGGTTTTATTTGTATCAAGACTAAATTGCCAAATCTCCAAACATGGCAAACTGGAATCACTTCGGTTAAAAGTAGGATAACTTCTTCATCGGTAACTCCTATGATATTGATTCAACTTCATGGTGATTCTAAACTGATTTCTGAGAACAAATAAAGCTTCTTACATCGTGATTCATTCCGGTTTGATTACAATCAAAAAGAATTGTAAAATCTCCAAACAGGGTAAACTGGAATCACTTCGGTTAAAAGTGGAATAACTTCTTCATCATAAGTCCAATGATATTGATACAACTTCAGGATGATTCTGCACTGATTTATGAGTCCAAATCAAGATTCTTACATCTTGATTCATTATGGTTTTGATTAGAATCAAGAAGAAATTGCCAAATCTCCAAACAAGGTAAATTGGAGTCACTTCGGTTAAAAGTGGGATAACTTCTTCATCATAACTCCTATGATCTTGATTCAACTTCAGGGTGATTCTAAACTTATTTATGAGTCCAAATCAAGCTTCTTACTGTTGGAAATCAAAAGCTCATGCTGTGTGAGACAACTCGCCATTAATGGCAGAAGAGAAAACTTGAAATGATGATGAGAAAGGTCTGATCTTTAACTTATGAACTTGAATCAGAAACAGAGATTAAGAGACTAAAAGAGACTTAGAGAGAATAGAGATTAAGAAAGGGGTAGACTAGAGAGAATCTGAATCAAGAGCACAAGTTTATTATTGAAGTGGAGAGGGGAAATCCCCCTTACTCCCTTAAGCTTACAAAATCGCCACACATGCCTTTATATAGGCTTACAAGCTTTTTCAATCAGAAACCTAAATCTAATGGCTGATAAATCACTTGAGAATGAAGGGCTACGATGGCTGGCAAGTTTGAATCTGGTCAAGGCAAGGAATGCTTGTGATTGGTTGCCCATAGGCTCCATGAATCAGGCTGGTTCTTTGGCTAGATTCATAGTCTCCTTTACTCTTCCTTTCCAGCAAGTGACAACCAGAACCAGCCTGTCATCTCCCCTTCTCTTCTTGCTGGCGCCTGGCATCTTTCCTTGATGCCAATTTGATTCCTCTTGATCAGAACAAGCATCACTTGCGCCCTAAGTTTGCACGGCTTCATTTCAGGTTCATCCCAGGAAAGCATTTCGCCCTATCTTTGCACGGTCGATGGTACGGACCTCCTGTCCGTACCACTCGCCCTATTTTTGCACAAACTCCCCAACCATCTTTAAAGGCCAAAATGGGAACTTCTTTGGGTCGCCCTATTTTTGCACGGTCCGTACAAGTCCGTACGGTTCGTCCTATTTTTGCACGGTCGATCATCTCCTCCCAAATGTCTCTAAATGGTGTCTAAGTCCCTCCTGGACTTGACCCTAGCTTTGCACATCTTTAAACACTCCTAAAGCCTTCTTAGACAATCTCCGGAGGTCTTGCCCTAACTTTTCACGGGACCCAAACTTCACCCAAACTCATCCTTTGGCTCCATTTCATTTCTTCAAGTTAACACTCCCCCTCAAGCTTGACTCTAGTGATCCTAAGTCAAGCTTGGAACCTTGAAGAATCCCCTCATTAAAAACCTCACCAAAGAAAACCCTTTTTGGGATAAAACCTTGATGAGGGAAAAAGAGTAGGTTCCTCAAGGCCTAGGGATTGGCCAGTGGGTCTTTGTGTCTTAGCATCAGTGTGATGGACACAAAGACCCTGGATCATGGCCTCAACACATGTGTGCATCTCAAATGACTTCAATGCACACAACACCACCCTTCTTGTACTCTCTTGAACTGATCTTGGTCACTCTCTCTTTCTCACAACCGTCTTGTTGTGTTCAAGGCTCAGACTACACCAGATTGCAAACAAGGAGATACAAGCTTCATAACACCTTCTTGGACCTCTTCTTGGAATGGCTTGTGTCTTCCCTTCTTTCATGGCTTCTTGCCTTCTCTTTCAGGTCAGACCACACGCCTATCTCCTCCTTGTCTTCTTGAGTATCCAAGTAAGGTACCTGATACATCATTCTACAAGTGTATCAGTTCTCAAGAGATAAACCTATCATGAATATATATAAAGTGTTAAGATCAGGTTTACTCCCTTGTTTAGATGGTGAGGAGTGGCTTCCTTGACCCGCCACTTGAATCCTCACACACAGAGCCTTACAGCTCCTTCTCTTATCATGCAAGCTCATCCATAAAAGTTTTCAGAGCTCAAGTTGTGTGAATGATGAACTTCGCCCTTAAGGGCCAGAGATGAGATCTTGCCTTGAGAAAACAATGGGTGAGAATGAGAGAGACTTATGAAGGGATGAGAATGGCAAGATAGAATACGAGAATAGGAGATTAAGAGACTGAAGATTAAATAACCAGAGACTAAGAAACAGAGACTAAGAGATTTATGTAACCAGATTGAAGTAACCAAATTTATGAAGTGGAGAGGGAAAACCCCAACTCCCTTCTTTTCTTCTTATTTCTTGTTGTTATTTTCGACCAGAGAGAGATACATTATATAGAGAGAGATAGATACATTAGGGTTTTTAAGATTCAAAACAGAGCAAGTGGAGCCTTCTGCTTCCCAACGGTCATATTGACAATTCAAACCAGTTTGAACACTGTGATGTAGTCGGTTCATGTAGTCGATTCATGTAGTCGACTATATGATGTAGTTGAGGTATGTAGTCGACTATATTATCGGACTATGTAGTTGATGCATGTAGTTGATGCATGTAATCGACTATATCTCATGACTATGTCACCAGATCCCAAGTCTTTGCTCACAACCCTTTATAAAGCTTTATAATTCTTGTTGGGTTCAACTCCACTGCTCCATCTCATCTCTCATAAGATCATTTGTCTCTCTTCAAGTTAACACTCCCCCTCAAGCTTGACTATAGTGATCCTAAGTCAAGCTTGGAACCTTGAAGTCACTCCTCATTAAAAACCTTATGAGAGAAAACCCTCCTTAGGGATAAAACCCTCATAAGGAAAAGAGTAAGCTCCTTCAAGGCCTAGGGATTGGCCAATGAGTTCTTTGTGTCTAAACCAGTGTGGTGGACACAAAGAACTCTGGATCATGGCCCTCACTGTGGTGCAAGCTAATCCGACTTGGACTGCTCACCACTAACTCTTCTTGAGCTCATCTAGCCCATCTTCACACTGATCTTGGTTTCTCCCCCTTTCACCCAACTTCTTGTTGGGTTTAAGTGTTCGGATGACCAGCTACTCACTCCATTGAGTACCATCTTCATTCTCTGCCTTGGTTGCTTCTTCTTCTTGAATAACCACCAAGGACTCCATCTTCACAGATCATTGAAGCTTCATCAACCAGGTACACACACACATGCTATGGGCTGATTCATAGCTTCCCAACTGAAGGTAACTGTTCTAACTCCATGTAGAAGCTGATTCATAGCTTCCCCACCAGAAGGTAACTGTTCTAACTCCACGCCTTGGGCTGATCCATAGCATTCCAATCATCTTCTACCTGATCTTCTTGTCAAGTAGTCTCTGATGGCCATCTGTTCTAACACCAAGTTGTTGCTGTCCTTGTTGTGGCTTCTTTGAACCGGTGTGGTGTGAGTTGAGGCAATGGACGACTTGGATCTTCAGGAATGCTCATCATTACCCCTCCTCAAGCTTGATCCAGAGAGTATAGGTGAAGGACCAAGCTTGGAAGTGAGCAATACTGAGCTTAAAACCAGGAGCGCATCACCCCTACAGCTGCGCTTAAGCCAACCGGTTCCTCCCTTGATCTCTTCTCCACTGCCTTAAACAACCATTCTTCCTTGTGCGTCTCTTGAACCAGGAGCTCAACAACCTTCATGGTCTGCGCTTCTTATAACCGGTTCTTCTCTCCATGGTCAGGAATGTACATCATGTGTAGGCTCTGGATTTACAGGAATTTACATCATGTGTAGGCTCTGAACTGCATGGACAACACCTTCTTCTTTGTTCTGGATTGATGCTGAACAAGTGACACTCTTTGTGACCCTGAAACAACACTCAAACTCCAAAAGATAAGACACATTTGCATTGGGATCAAACCTTGACTAATCATCAAGTTTGATCACCAATGTCACAAGCTTTGCACTTAGACAGTATCTCATTGTCTTAAGATCCATCTAATGCAAGCAAACCATTCTCTAACTGCTACGGATGAACTGATCAGGAACAATCACAAGCAATTAGGCAAACAACTCCTGCCTTAAACGACCCTTAGACTCAAGTCTAGGTGTCTCAACCTTAAGGCAGTAACAAACCAATGTATGATGATAATGCAAAAACACCTTAACAAGTTCTAAGCATTATGAATGCAACCACAAGAGCAGACACACGATCTAGCAACCTAATATATTCAAGATGATTTAGACTATGGCAGTACATAAGGCAATGCAACACAAATGGCCAGGAGATCCTGGGACACAAGACAAGCAATGCGACATCAAAACAACTTCGGGACCAAATCAAGATTTTTATATCTTGTTTGATCACCAATGCCACAATAGCAATGATCTTGAAACAAGCTAATCACAAGAACAAAGTCAAGCACTTTTCATTCTCTAAAATGACAATGTATGCTTTTAACAATACACTGGCATTTTAGGCTCACTTTTTATGCAGCAATAGATGTATGCAACAACTTAAGCAATACTATATGTATGCAACAGGTTCAAACTGTGATCTACTTTGAGCTATGCACACTAGTTCCAATCAAAAACTAATGATACAAGCAACCTAGACAATTTCTAAATGATGCAAGATAACCAAATGATGGATTAAAAACAAATGCATTAGAACCAGTATGCATCTAGATTGAACTTAGACAATATGAGACAAGTTTTATGAATGCAAACCAGCTTATATATCATGATGTAAGCATCAGAGAACACTTCTCAATTTTGCAATACATCCATGATGATTTCAAGCAATGGCACTACACACAACAATATGATGAAAAACAGAAACAGTCATGAAAGTATAAATAGTGAAAGTATATAAATAAAGAGAGATCAGGTTTACTCCCTTGTATAAATAGTGAGGAGTGGTTGTTCTTCACATGCCACTTGAATCCCTCACTTTCTGAGCTTAACAGCTCCTTCTCTACCATTGCACTGAGGAGATACCTCAGCCCCTTCTACAAGCACCTCGCTGGTTGCTTGTGAGTGACATTCTTCTTCCCTCCACTTTGGCTAGATCACTTATGATCAGCTTGCAATGGCCTTGAGTTCCACTCTCCATTGCACACACAATGGGTAAAGTCTTCCTCTTTCAACATGGATTGGCGATGAACTAAGAACACCTCTTGTGAACCTGAGACACCACTCAAACTTCCAGCAAAGATTAGACATTATTGCATTGGGTCAAACCTTGATATATCAAGTTTGAACACCAATGTCTTTAAAGCAATGCAACAGATTAAACTAGACAATTTCAAGTTATAATTCTTGCACGCAAACTCTCTGAGCACGAGTATGACCTTAACAAATTCAATACAAGTTACTTAGGAATTCTTTAAGCTCCTTTACTCAGCTATTAGACATAATCTAATGCCTCAATGTAAGGTAACTTCCAGACAGTATGCATCCTCTTTAAAGAACTTAGCTTTAAAGACCATGCACTCAAATCTTCAAGACAATATGCAACAGCTTTCAATTCGGATTCATATATGTATGCAAGCAGATTTAATCAATCACAACAAGCATTATTATGAACCGGAGCTAAGCATATTCAACACAATTACCACCACACAAACAGATCATATGCTCAAGCTTAAATAAAGGGAAAGAGATTCAGCTCACAGCAAAGGAACTTGTGCTAGTTCCTTGAATCTCCATGGTACACAGCAAGGTTTGAGTTGTTGGTGTAGATCCCAACATCTTCTTCTTCTATGAACCATCCTCTTGAACTTTCCATGTCAAAGACTCCACCTTTCTTCAGGTTTGAACTCGCCATAACAGATTCAAGATGAAAGCTTTCACCTTTCTTCTTGGACAGTGAATAAGAATGGCTTGGACAAGCTTCAAATGGCCTTCTTTCTTCAAGGGCGGACCTGAGAGAGTGGAGAACGACCAAGGACAGCTTCTGGGCGCCATGGATGAGCACACCTTCTTCTTGAAGGGGTTGAACAGCAGGCTGGACAGTAGCTTCTTCTTGGCTTCGAAATGACATGGGATAAAGCTTTGAGCTTCAGCGGAAGCAAGAACCAAGTTCAGATGAACCTGGCTCTGATACCATAAAAGTTTTCAGAGCTCAAGTTGTGTGAATGATGAACTTCGCCCTTAAGGGCCAGAGATGAGATCTTGCCTTGAGAAAACAATGGGTGAGAATGAGAGAGACTTATGAAGGGATGAGAATGGCAAGATAGAATACGAGAATAGGAGATTAAGAGACTGAAGATTAAATAACCAGAGACTAAGAAACAGAGACTAAGAGATTTATGTAACCAGATTGAAGTAACCAAATTTATGAAGTGGAGAGGGAAAACCCCAACTCCCTTCTTTTCTTCTTATTTCTTGTTGTTATTTTCGACCAGAGAGAGATACATTATATAGAGAGAGATAGATACATTAGGGTTTTTAAGATTCAAACAGAGCAAGTGGAGCCTTTTGCTTCCCAACGGTCATATTGACAATTCAAACCAGTTTGAACACTGTGATGTAGTCGGTTCATGTAGTCGATTCATGTAGTCGACTATATGATGTAGTTGAGGTATGTAGTCGACTATATTATCGGACTATGTAGTTGATGCATGTAGTTGATGCATGTAATCGCCTATATCTCATGACTATGTCACCAGATCCCAAGTCTTTGCTCACAACCCTTTATAAAGCTTTATAATTCTTGTTGGGTTCAACTCCACTGCTCCATCTCATCTCTCATAAGATCATTTGTCTCTCTTCAAGTTAACAATCCACACTCCCCCTCAAGCTTTGAGACCGAGTATAGAGAAGGTCCAAGCTTGAATGGTGAGCGCATGATGGCTCTTTGATAACTCATGTGGAGAGTACCACCATCTTCTCCAGACTTGATACTTGAGCCTCCACTACATTACCATTGCATAGAGGAGATACCTCAGTCCACTCTACAAGCACTCCTCACTTAGCTTGTTGAGTGACCTTCTTCCTCCTTCACTGCGGCATGATCTCTTTCTAGATCAGCATGCCATGGCCTTGAGTGCCACAGGTCATTGAGCCCCAAGGATCATCAGGTGGCTCACTTTGCTCCCCTCCTCAAGTTTGGAATGACCAACACACCAAACTTGAAGTGAGCCTCAATGAGCCTTAAGATCAGGAGCATTCCATCTAAATGGACAATGCATTCAACCACTGATCAACCTTCCCCTTTTAACTCCAATGCCTTTGATCATCAGTCTCCTCCAGACTTAGATGATGATCACTTGCCTTGTGTATTTGAATACACACCAGAAACCTTTCCATATGGGATTAGCCTTCCTCTTTCACTCGGATGTATGGTGAACCAAGAGCACACCTAGTGAACTTGAAACAACACTCAAACTCCAGCAAAGATAAGACACAATGCATTGGCTTGTGCCAATGTCTCACTCGCATTGCACTTAGATGGCCTCTTATTATAGTTAAGATCCATCTAATGCAAGCTTTCCATTCTCTAAATGCAAGCAAGCTCTTATCAGAATCAAGACAAGACATTTAGGAACTCTCATAATCAATATGAAACAACCTTTAGTGATTCTAATGCAAGCTAGCTGGATACAAATTTTAATCTAAGATCCTAGCAACACAAGTCATTAAGAACCGAGGCTAAGCCATATTATTATGAACCATCAGACCAATGCTCTACTTTAAATCAGATTCTATTCATGTATGCAACAGATTCAGAACATACTATCTAATATCATGTCAAGCACCATTTAGAACTGAAGTAAGCATTTTTTAAATTCTCAAACACCAAACAAGATTTATTAAGCATCCTGGGACAGATTCAAGATAATATAATCAAGCAATCATTAATAATATCCTCAGGTTTCAATCACATACTCAACACACAGCAAGATTCATTACACAGTCTCAATATCAAGATGAGTTTAAGATTTGCTTACTCAAGGAACCAGGTTGGTTCCTTAGTCTCTAGATGCAAACCACCAAGGCTTTTGTTTGATTTTGGAGTCTGGATCGTTCACCCCACCTCCTTCTCCTTCATTCCATGGCCACCATCTTGTACCAACAGCCTCAAAGACCCCTCCTTTCTTCAATAATTTAAGCGCCAAGAACAGGACACCATCTTCTTTGTACTAGATGAGAAATAGCACTTGGATAAGGCCACCTTGGAGGCTGGTTAGCTAGACCTCTCCAAACACCTTTTGCTTCCAGAATAAGAGTCACCATCTGGCTGGTTAGAGAACAGCTGAGAGACAAGGAGAGAACACGCCATCTTGAAGCTTCTGTCTTCAAAGAACTAGAACCAGATGCCACATGTCTTCAAGGTTTAGAATTTGAGCTTGAGGATGAGAGCTGTGTGATTGCGGAAGCTATCACCAAGATCTGTATGAACCTGGGCTCTGATACCATTTGGGAAATCAAAGCTCATGCTGGTGTGAAACAACTCGCCATTAATGGCAGAAAGAAAGCTTGAAATGATGATGAGAAAGGTCTGATCTTAACTATTGAACTTGAATCAGAAACAGAGATTAGGAGACTTAAAGAGACTAAGAGAGAATAGAGATTAAGAAAGGGTAGACTAGAGAGAATCTGAATCAAGAGCACAAGTTTATTATTGAAGTGCGAGAGGGAAATCCCCCTTACTCCCTTAAGCTTACAAAATCGCCACACATGCCTTTATATAGGTAACAAGCTTTTTCAATCAGAAACCTAAAATCTAGATGGCTGATAAATCACTTGAGAATGAATGGCTAGAATGGCTGGCAAGTTTGAATCTGGTCAAGGCAAGGAATGCTTGTGATTGGTTGCCCATAGGCTCCCATGAATCAGGCTGGTTCTTTGGCTAGATTCATAGTCT
The DNA here is from genome assembly GCA_905132765.1 of Moricandia arvensis. NCBI lineage: Eukaryota > Viridiplantae > Streptophyta > Magnoliopsida > Brassicales > Brassicaceae > Moricandia > Moricandia arvensis. The sequence continues at coordinate 912 of CAJHQP010008626.1, read as the reverse complement.
CCTTTACTCTTCCTTTCCAGCAAGTGACAACCAGAACCAGCCTGTCATCTCCCTTCTTCTTGCTGGCGGCCTGGCATCTTCCTTGATGCCAATTTGATTCCTCTTGATCAGAACAAGCATCACTTGCGCCCTAAGTTTGCACGGCTTCATTTTCAGGTTCATCCCGAGAAAGCATTTCGCCCTATCTTTGCACGGTCGATGGTACGGACCTCCTGGTCCGTACCACTCGCCCTATTTTTGCACAAACTCCCCAACCATCTTTAAAGGCCAAATGGGAACTTCTTTGGGTCGCCCTATTTTTGCACGGTCCGTGCAAGTTCGTACGGTCGCCCTATTTTTGCACGGTCGATCATCTCCTCCCAAATGTCTCTAAATGGTGTCTAAGTCCCTCCTGGACTTGACCCTAGCTTTGCACATCTTTAAACACTCCTAAAGCCTTCTTAGACAATCTCCGTAGGTCTTGCCCTAACTTTGCACGGGACCCAAACTTCACCCAAACTCATCCTTTGGCTCCATTTCATTTCTTCAAGTTAACACTTACATCGTGATTCGTTCTGGTTTTATTATTATCAATAAGAAATTGCCAACTCTCCAAACAGGGTAAACTGGAATCACTTCGGTTAAAAGTGGGATAACTTCTTCATCATAACTCCCATGATCTTGATTCAAATTCCGGGTAATTTTACACTAATTTATGAGTCCAAATCAAGCTTCTTACATCGTGATTCATTCTGGTTTTATTAGTATCAAGAAGAAATCTGCCAAATCTCCAAACAGGGTAAACTCGATTCACTTCGGTAAAAGTGGGATAACTTCTTCATCATAACTCCTATGATCTTGATTCAACTTCAGGGTGATTATAACAGTGATTAATTAGTCCAAATCAAGCTTCTTACATCGTGATTCATTCTG
>CAJHQP010008625.1:0-26090 GCA_905132765.1 Moricandia arvensis | reverse complement strand
GTGGGATTTAAATATAATACGAAAATCTAATGTAACTAAAATATAATAATTAAAAAAAAATATTAAGTAACATGAGATGTTAATGTATTTTGAATTTCATCTAAAATGCTTAATCCAATAAAACTGAACTCGACTCTAAATTTTTATACTTAAGCACACTTTTTATTAAAAAAACGAGCACAATTCTCGTCATCTTCAATCTTTATCATCAATCTTTATCAATATATTCTGAAATAATTTAGTGATGAGTTTCTATTATTATAGATTTCACCGAAAATCGCTTTCAAAATCGCCTTAAAGAAAAACAACTAAACTTCCTTTAGTTTAGCAACAAAAATGAAAAATATTATTTATATATTTGGTAAAGAATATGGTTAAACTTAACGTAAGTTGTTTTAATTTTGGGAATATTAAAATTGTAAGTAAAAATTAAGGTTTGGTTTAGGAGACTTATGGAGAAGTCTTTTAACATAAATGTCACTTAAAATTTTCCAAGAGTTTTTTAAACTCTAAATTACTAACCGTTCTCGAATATTTTTGGGAAGTCTTTCTAGTGGATCATATGTTAAAAAACCTTTCAAGAAGACAACTAAACCTTAAAATCAAATATCTTACTAAATAGTAATAAATACTTCATTAAATTTAATATCAACTTATAAAGTATTCAATATATACAAAGCTAAACACAGATAAATCAAATTTAATAAAAATTAAAATTCCCAAAATCTAACTTTAAAAATACAAACAATACTAAAGTATTTGTTACTAAATCCTAAACCAAAGACTATTATAATTTTATATACATTCTTTTATCTATATTGATAGTAATTCAATTTTAATAAATCCAAATTTACATTTTTTAAAATTATTTATAATTATATAATTTTAATTTATTTTCCTTTGAAATATTTTTTTATAAATTTTATAAACTGTTTTAAGATTAAATACTCTGATTTAATCATAAAAATTGTATGCAGTTTTTTTTTGCATTTGATTGAATTTAAATATAGTTTTGTATTTAAAATCAATTTTTAGATTATTTCAGCAATTTTGACCCATCTTTAATTTAGTGTTTTTACTTTACATTTCCAATTTGTTTATTAGTATGTAATTTCTGAAAATGTTGGAAACTCATAAATATAAATTGTCGAAATTTTTGACCAACAACAAAATGCTGTTGCTCAAACCAGTTCATGAAGAACACATTAAAAATGAAAAATCCGACGCAACCAAACCCAAACCAAAGAGCATTTTTTTTTTCTAGCAAACCACCACCCAAAACTTGATTTATATAATATAAACCGGACTATGACTCTTCAAATTAAGAAAACACAAAGATCTGACTGACTCTTCACCCCTCTTTTTATCATCACTCACTGCTGCTTACACTCCGCTGGCCTCTCACCTTGTTGACCTTCAGCAAGTTGACTTCTTCCAGACTTCTGTTCACAGAGAAAAGAGCCTTAGGTTTATCAAACATCCCTTAAATATTCAACAAGAAAGAGATCCTACGGTGTGAGATTTGAGTGATGTTAAACCTTGTGACCAGCTGATGACTGCAACCAAACAACGAGAAACCAACAACCAAGATCAGTTTCCAAAGTCTTGAATGATTAAAGAGAAACAGGAAGTAAAAACATTTTAACAACATAGTACCTTCTTTCCGCTCTTCTTTCCTTGCTCTGCTTCTTCATCCTCGTCATCTTCCTCATCATCATCCTCGTCCTCATCTTCTTCGTCATCTTCATCATCATCTTCATCCATCTCATCATCATCGTCCTCATCAATCTCAAGGTCATCTGGATCAACAGCCTCACCAGTGAACCATGACACAGCATGGGAGATGATTTTATCTTTAATGGTTGATCTACATGATAAAACAGTTGACAGATTCAGATCCTAGAACAAATTAAGAAGTAAAGAGAACTGTAGATGAGATATAACAAGGTACAAACCCAATATCGTAATCATGCTCCATTTGGCCTTGGAGTTCCTCAGCCTGTACACGAATAAATTATCAGGTTAGCATTTAAGGCATTCTGAAATATCAAATCCAAAACTAAAACAGCTTTTGGGGATGGCCATACCATCTCATCATCAAGATCATCTTCGTCCTCAGGAACTTGAGGTGGACTGAAAAAGTTGAAGAAACTCTCACAGTCCTCAGTCTTGGTGATCGGCTTTGTGTTTTTGGATCCCTTCTTTGGCTTCTTTTTCAGGATCTTATGAGTCAAACATTTTCCAGGATACCACTCAATCTCCGTCCTAAGCATAAAATAGTTAATGATCAATAAGACTTCTTGTCTTGTGAAACAAAACAAAAAAACAGCAAAAACATGATCAGAGCAAAAGACATACCCAGTGGCCTTCTCGAGGATAGGCTCATCCTCATCAATCATGTGATATGTCTTGGTCAAGACAGTGTTCTTGAAGTAAGGGTTCTCATCAAAGAAAAACTCAAGCTTGAACCCTTTTGGTTCTTCAACCCTGTTCCACTTGATATCCTTAAGATACTTGAGAGCACCTTCATCTCGCTCAGTTATCTAGAATCATGAGAAATTAAAAAAAAAACATCAAGATTAAGAGAGTGACCTCTTCATTAAAAAAGTATCCTGATAACATACCTCCTCAGCTGTAACTTCATTGTTCTTCAGCGCAATAAGCCAGAAATCAGGTACTCCTTTCTCTGCAGAGAAAAAAAAAAAACAGATGTTCATATCAGTTGAAACATGATGTCACCATCATTGGAACCTAAAAACATGGATTTAGTGTAGGTAACTGATAACACACCTTCAGCAGCTTTATTTTCTCCTTGCTCAGTTTTCACTTCTTCAGGTGCACCTTCAACTTCAACCACACCGGTCACAATCTCATATCGCTGAATGTGATCATCACGTTGGAAAACCAGATAACCCCATCAACATATTTATAAGCATACAAGAGAGAGAAGTCTTTTTATTAGTCTCATTCTAATGCTATGTTGGGAAAGCCAAAAACCAAGTGAAGAGCAGACAAAACTACTGATCTAAGTAAGTAGCAATACAGAATCAAAGACCAACAACGTCATACCTTGGTGTACAAAGGCTGATACAACTTCTGATACTTATCTTGTAGAGCAGCCCTCTCCTCGAAAAACTTCGCTTCAAGTTCATCATGTTGGCTCTGCAATGTAAAATAAAAAAAAAGAATCAGATAATATTTGAGTCATCAGGGCCAACTAGTTCAAACCAAATGTAAAATCGAAGATCACGAAATAAAAGACTTAAAGTCTACAATCATCTAGTCAAAGACTGGCTCACCTGAATCTCTCTTAGAAACTCGACACGCTTCCTAACAATCGGAGTCAAGTTCTCAAGGACATCTGAATGTTGTCCAGCCAAGTTCTGCAACTTGTCCTGCACAAACACACACACCACATCAGCAAAAGCAACAGACAAAAATAACAATCAAAGTAGCGATGCAGAGACAATACTCTTCTCTAACTCATTTTTAGTCACATCAAAATTAGCAAAAACACAAAAAGTTACAAACTTTCAAAGTAAAAGATGCAAAGACAATCCACCAAACCGAAGTCCATTGCTATGAATCATCATCGTAGTCAAACCCAATTAAAAAAAAATCACCTTTAGAGCATTCACAAGGCCTGCTCGATCCTCCTCGTTAAGAGCTACAAGGCAAGCCACAAAAAGAGAAATCTATAAGAAAACAAAATAGAATCCGATGTGGTTCTAGAGAGATTGAGAGGAACATACCGGCGGCGAGACCAGACATGTTCAAGTTGTTGTCTTTGTCGTTGCTCATTTTCGGAAGCAAGAGGAGAATCTGGCGGAGGAAACGGAGGATAAGAAGAATGAAAGACCCCTTTAAAACCCTAGTTTCTTTTTTTTTGGGAAATTAAATTTATATAAATAAATAAATAAAAAGAGAAAAGGGCCGTTATTATTATTTAGATGTGAAATGAGCTGTGTGTGACCAAAATAACTGGGGGCAACTTTATAAGACCCACCTACGCGGCAATATCTTTCCCTTTCCTTCTTTTTCGTTATTTGTTTCCTAATTTTATTTATTTGAAAATAAAGGTAAAGTAGTTTCTGGTTCTGTAACGCACCAAGAAATGTACATTATGAATTTATGAATTCAATTCCTAAACAATGGATTTTAAAGTTATTTTAAGAGATTTTAGTGAATATTATCGAACCTATTATATTAAAACAGAGTTCTATTTTAAATTTACTATTAACAAGTAATAGTTCAACCATTTCAAAAATTCTTTAATATGACATATTTAATTATTTACATTAATAATAAAACAACTAAAAAATTTAATTTTACTTTTAATTACAACAAAATCTGTTGAGAAAGAATCTAACAAAATCTTACTTAAGAATTTAAATATTTTTATAAAATAAAACATTAATAAATTTCGTAATTAATAATATAATATTATCATAAATCAATGTTAACTAAAATTTTTAAAAATAAAAATAAAAATTTTACTTTTTTTATAAATTCTATAAATAAAATTTGGATTATATGAAAATAGAAATGTTACATGAATTAAATATGATAAAACTATATTGAATAGGTAAATTAACAAATTTTAAAGTTTTTCATTTAAATAAATTATTATTCATCATTAAAATAGGCTAACATTCATAAACTATATAATAGTTTTATACAAAATAAATGTATTAACATAGGTTAAAATTATATATCTATAATTTTTTATTTATTTTGAAAGTCTCAACAATATATTAAGGCTGATTTGTCGCTTGTAGCTACCTTGTTGAGAGGAGTTTTAAGGTTGTCTATGATTCTTCTGAAGAAAGGCTTTTCTTCTATACTGTTGGAGATGGACCTAGCACAAAAGTCCATTAATTGCTAGGCCCAAAATCAAACCCGACCCATTAAATAAAGATAAGACTGTACTTTCACTATAAAAGGAGGTGTCAGAGTCATCAGAAAGGACAAACAAAAATTCAAGACAACCTCTCCATTCCGGACGAGCTCGCCTTCGAATACCAGAAAACTACCATTAAAAGTCCGAAACGACCTCTCCTATCTATGACGAGCTCGTTTCCGACAACCAGAAAACTTGTAAAGAGAATTCGCTTAGACGATCTCTTTTAGACGATCTCTTTAAGTTCTTGTAATTTCTGAGTTTGTTTATTCCTGAATATTAGTACGAAAGTCTCCGATCCTTTACAACACTTATAAATACATTATCTTCGACGAGATATGTATTCAACAATTGACGCCCACCGTGGGGCCGAAGATTCTTCACTACCTCAGGACAACTCGGCGATTACAGAACCCACATCGCAACCAGATGCTTTGACTTCTGCAAACGCCAACACAGGAGACGACGAGCTCGCCCCATCTAGTCGTGACGACCTCGCCCAATCCGACCAGCATCGAGGTCCACATGGGGGCGACGACCTCAATTCATCCGATGAATGTAGAGACTCATCCAGCTATGACGACCTCGCCTCATCCGATCGTCACTGAAACACCTCATAGAGCAACGAACGAACTCCAGGCGACTAATTAGGGAGCAGCCAAACAATCGGCCATCTCAATGCACTAGCGACCAACGAGATCTCCGCGCCAGTTGCAGCTCCATCGAAAACACCAGGCGCGGAAGCAACACATCTCAATCAACCAGATATCTCCTTAATCTTTCAAACACTTTTAGGGAGAATCGACGAGCTCGTTCGGGGAAATGCTACTCACTTCGATGAACTCGCCCATATTCCCAGATCGCATGCAACAACCGCATCAACGAACTCCAGTCTGTCGACATCAGCACATCAAGATCGCGACAAATCGAAATCACGCCGCAATTACAGCGAGTACTTTTCAACGAAACAGCAACACCAGTCACAGACCCAAGACAGCAGCGTTCACACTCGCTCGACGATCAACATAACCAAGCAGCTCGTCTTCCGCGAATCACGACAGAGAGATCCACAACAGAGACGAAGTGATCGAGGGGATGAAGGTCCAGTTACAATGTATGACTTCTAAAGTTCACTAGGTTATCAGCGCTGCGCCAGAGATCGACCGTATGCTCCGCGAAACCCAAAACACACCATTTTCTCGTGCATACTCAGCATTCCCATCTGACATCCCGGAAAGATTAAGCTTCCTACATACGATGGAACGACCGATCCAAGGGATTATCTTACCGCCTTCAGCATCGCAATAGGAATAGCGAATTTTCTACCAGAAGAACGCGACGTAGGTCTCTGCCAGCTGTTTGTAGAAAACCTAAACGGTCACGCCTTAAATTGGTTCTCGCGTTTGGAAGCTAATTCCATCGACAACTACAACTAATTATCAACGGCCTTCTTGAAACATTACTCCATGTTCATTCAGCATAACACTTCGAATGCCGACCTTTGGACGCTCGCTTAGAGATCTACCGAAACCATTCGTTCATACATAAAAAAAATTCATGAGCATTGTATCTCGCATTACTGTCCTCGATGAAGCTGTAGTATTGGCACTCCGTAACGGTCTGTGGCACGAATCACCTTTCTGCAAAGAATTCAAAAATAAAACGCAATCCTTAGAGGACGCCCTCCACCGAGCAATGTTTTTCATTGAAATCGAGGAAGATAAAGCCGATTTCGCCAAAAAGTATTCTAGCACAAGAACAACTACCTCCAAAGCAAAGGAGTCCAACGACCATTACGAGCCACAACAACATTGCGAAAAAGCCTACAAGGACGATAAAAATAGGAAAGTTGCTGCATCCTATCAAATCAGTGACCAACTGTCCAGTCGCTCCATATCGTCTCGCGATGATCATTACTCCAAAGATTCTAGGCCATACTGCGACTACCATAAATCTTCGACACATCAAACAAGTGAATGATGTACCTTATAAGACGTATTATTAAGTCGATTCATGAAGGATCAGCGCGACCCAAAGTCAGCATCGAAGAATAAAGACCAGTAATCCGACAAACAACCCAAGAACGAGAGCGAGCGTTATCGCGATGTTCTCGACGAACGCCGCCAAAAGGAACGATCCAATACGGAAACTGCCAAACGAACGCGCTATAAATCAAACAACGAAGACCAAACGTGAGAAAAGACCCCACCTCCCTGCCGCCGAATCAACGTCATCATGGGAGGACTCCGAACCTGCAAAGATTCTGTCTTATCAATCAAGGAATACGAGCGCAAAACCTTTACAACGCAGTAATGGGAAAGTAACATTGGTGACGAACTCAAAGAAGAACACGAGATCACCTTCACAGAAAGCGACAAAGATGGACTCGACAAACCACACAACGATCCCCTCGTCGTTGAACTTCGAATTGGCGATTGTGAAGTTACACGCGTCTTAATCGACACCGGCAACTCCGTTGATTTAATCTTCACGGAAACACTTCAGCGAATTGATGTCAAAGAGTACGAACTCAAATCTTGCAAAAAACCGTTAACAAGTTTCGCTGGCGACACAACAATGATAGTAGGAACCGTCAAACTGCCACTCTATGTCGCAGGGATCACCAATATCGTCAAGTTCGTAGTCATTGACAGCCCAACAATCTATAATGTCATCCTCGGAACACCATGGATCCACTCAATTAAAGCAATACCATCAACATACCACTAGTGCGTCAAGTTTCCCACACCATCCGGCGTCTATGCACTCAAAGGAAATTAGCGACTATCACGAGAATGCTTCATCACCGAGCACAAACTACGAAAGTCATCACGCACATGCCTGATGGCCCAAAAGGGAGACAAACTCACCAGCATGAACGACAAGGAAGTCCCAAGGCCATGGAACGCCATGAACCCAAAACGCTACTACTATTAATCAAAAACACTCAGAATACCGGTGCACTCCAGCTATACCAAAAATAAGACTTCAGGAGAATTCACCCTACCTTTTCTTTCCCAAGCAAGCATGAAGATCGGCGCACTCCTGCTATACCAAAAATAAGACTTCAGGAGGATTCACCCTTTTTTAAAAAAAAAGTTTCATCTACTTATCCTGTAAATTTTAACTACGGTCGGCTTGATCCCCGGTTGGGGGGTACGTAGGCAACTTCTGATGAAACCCAGCTATTTTTATAAAAAAATCCAAAAATATTTCTTCTTCACAAATATACAAGCCTCGCTTGTCAATAAAGTCTACAATTCCTACCATCCTAATGTTTACAAACATAAACGAAACGAACTACCACTTGTTCAAAAACACGGTCCACCCTAAAACGCTGCAACCTTGTGCTCATGTAGGAACAAGTTCTAAGTTCATTTTGGACAAGAACCGTTCTTAAAAGTGCTGCAGCTCCGCGTTCACGCTTCATCTAAAGAGTTAGGCGACTTATTCATAAAATACGAGAATCGCTCTCAAAATGCTGCAGCTCCACGCTCACATAGGAACAACTCCTACCAATCTCTTCAATACGAGATCGGTTCTCAAGTGTTGTAGCTCCGCACCCACACTTAAAGCTTTTTGTAGTTCGTTCATAAAAAATACGAGAATATACTCTCAAAATGCTGCAGCTCTGCGCTCACATAAGAGCGATCTTACAAAAACTCATTTAAGTATGAGATCAGTTCTCAAGTGCTGCAGCTCCGCGCCCACACTTCCATAAGAGTTCTGTAACTCTTTCGTTAAATATACGGGGGTTTATTCTCATAATGCTGAAGCTCCACGCTCACATAGGGACGAGCTCTACGAACCTTTACTTTACAAAAAACGAGATCAGTTCTCAAAATGCTGCAGCTCCGTGCTCATATTATTTCTCCTCGATTATACGAATTCTACAAACTGTATAAAAAAGAAGGAAGTCACTGTATCCATACATTCTCGCAACAATCAATAAGAATTTCAAGAAAGGGCAAGAAAACACAATTTCCGTCTACTTCCAAATAAAAAGTCCAAAGATACGAAGCATCCTCAACATAAGCGACAATTCCAAAACAGATAAAAACCAACAGCATAAATCAATAAAACAACATAATCCAAAAGCAGCAATAGATAGACGAAGTTCATAACGACAATAATATCAAAGAAAAGCAACATAAAAGATCACTCTTATGGCGCTGCATCCACCGTGCGATGAGTAGCGCTATGACATCACCATCTCCGCGAGCGCTATCCACCTGCAGATCAACAGTACGAGCAGAAGCAGGCGGCACCAGAGCATGAGCTGGAGGAGCTGCAGGAAGAGAAGGAAGAGTCGTAAACTCTCCATCCTCAAAGGTGACGACATCGAGCTCTCGCACCTTAATCCCGAGCTCCACCTCATCGCTCTCAAGCTTCTTGATCTCATCCGCCAGAATCGGAACCCCATCCCTCTGAAGAACACGAAACGCACCAAGTATCCCTTTCACATGGTTCAACTCAAACAAAGCACCTCGAATAAGCAGCTTCTCAGCAACAAACTCCTCCATCTTCTTACCTCGAGATACAAACGCCGCAGCCAACACATCATACTTCTTCGTCTCGCGCGCAAAAGCAAAAACACGCGACTTCCGTAGACGACTAACTTCAGCTTCCAAAGCTTTCTTCGCCGCTACCACATCAGCTGCATTCTTCTCGGCGAGCCGCTAAACATCGGCTTGTGCAGCCAGAACCTTGCCCTTCTCATGCTCAAGCTCTGCGCACAATGCCGTGACCTCCTCAGTCCGCTGCGCCTCCAACCTCTCATTTTCCTCGTCTAGGCAAATATCCTTGAGCAACAACATCTTGTTCACAGTCGCTACCGCCTGCATCAAAATTGACAAAAAAACACAAGTCAAACGCAAGAAGAAAGTAATCACATCTTTGGAAGATATTATTTTAAGAGCAATAGAATAAAACCAAGGAAATAAAACAGAATGTACCCTCATCTCATGGCGAGCATACAACCCATACATCTCGTGCAAGCTCTCGTCACCGACAGTAGAGACCTCGCAGTTATCAATGCCACAAACCATCTTAAAAAACCGACCACACTCCTCCGCATCGGCGATTCGGCGATGAACCTCTCATCACCCATATACCTGAAGTCAAAACTCCACGGCGACGGCTCCTTGGCCGGTGGATGAGGTGGAAGAGGAGAACCTGGAGGCGCAATCCTGTGCGTCTTTGGAACATGGATCTCTCTCGTCGAACGACACTCAGTAGGACGTTTCTTGAACTACCCCCCTGCGAACCGCCACCTCGACCACCTCGCCCACCACGACTACCTCGACCAGGCTCAGGATGGTCGACAGACAAACCAATGATGACCCTCAGAGGAACAGCGACAGCAGTAGAAGCAGCAGGGGGGAGCAGGGCATGCCTCAACATGCCCCTCACTAGAACCAAAGGCAGCTGCACCACAACGAGAAACTTAGTAATCCGGAAACTGCACATCCAACTTTCCCATCTTCGAACGAGGAACTGAACAGCAACCTACAAAACAAAAAGAAAATATTACAAAAGTTTCCTTTTGTCCTTTCTTTTTTTTCAAAAAAAGAGAGAGAAGATGAGAAAGGAGGAAGAAGGAAGACAACCTGAATCAGTGCGCAAAATCCTACGATGAACCCTCTGCCTAGTCACCAGCGACCACCCTTGTACCCCCACACTTTGAATTTTCTGCAAATCTTCTTCAAAATTCGTCAAAGGAGGAGCAGCAATAATTTGCCAAACTGCAAAAAGGAAAAATATTAAAGATCATCAAAGACAAGAAACAAAACAAAGTAACATATCGAGAAACGTCAAAACTACCAATATAAGGATTCCAATGATTTTTACAACGCCTACTAGCACCAGGAACCGAATCGGGGGAAACACGAACATAAAACAAACCCTTTATCCAATCATTAATTTTCCTCATATTTTCATCCACAATCATGAGACCACCCTTCATGCTCACTTAAAACATCCCAACAGTCCTACTGTTTTTCGTAAAGTTTACCATCTCTTCACACTTCCTGAGATTCATCTCTACACTAGTCTTCGCGGCTAAAACAAGAGCTCCGACCATATTCTGAATCGAAACAGGACAAAGCTGAGAAATGGCTATACGACGCTCCTCACAATACGATAACAAAAATTCCGGAAGAGGAAAACGAAGGTGATAATCAACAAACCAAGATTCATATACACATATCCATCGTGGAGGAGTTGTCCACGGACGTTCCAATATATCAGCAAGCGCATCTCTGGAACCCCATCACGACAACAGTGAGCCGCGATCTAATTAAGAGTATCATGACTTACCCACGATGGAGATGAAACAGCAGGATGACTAGGGAGTTCAGCCTTGCGACCTCTGTTTCGCATAAGTAGCAGAACAGCCACCCCGGCTAACGCCTGGCAACGCTCTCTGGACTACCGGAAACTTTTCCCACGACCATGTATCGACCCAGCACATCGGTCGCATCGACAATACCGGCTCCCTTGGCAAAATCATTGTAATCATCTACAATAAAAACATCATCATCTTCATGAGCAGAAACATCACCCGCTCTAACCGCGAGTCCGCCGTTTGCATCATCACCTTCGGCGACCTCCCTGCCTCCATCGCTTGCCGCGACCTCCCCGCCTTTGTTGCCAGCCACGATCACGGCAGCACCAACAGCCTCGCTTGCCACAACGGCAGCAACATTATCTCTTTCATCATCCACGATGATAACATTAGACTCCTCCTATGATATGGCATCAAGTTGACGCTCCAGTGAAGAATTTCTACAATCATTCGACGTCGAAGTTTCAGAAGCTCCACTAGAAGAACGAGGCGATAACGATGAGCTCTCCGCGGTCGAACTTCCACATTTGGAATAAACCTCACAACAAGCGCTCGACAGCTCATACTCACCTACCAAAGGAGCACCCAATCTCATCTTAACAGATTCTGGTTCGTAAGTTATCGGCAAAGGAGACCTCAACATGGAAACCTCAGCAACCACTGATGACCACAAAGAGGTAGTACCTCCATTCGAAAGAGAAGTCATTGTCATCGTACCTATCTCTTCTCCAAAGGTAACCAAGTACGAATCAGCAAGCGGAGCTGGTTGTTTACATCCGTCAAGCAAGGACGCCGGCACCAAGTCGCCATTGCCTCCTCGACGAAGAACATGATCAACAAACGCCCGATCTCCCTCTATCAAGTTATTCACCACGGCACGTTCGACAATCAATCCAAAATCAGTCCCCCTCGACTATCTCGAAGAAATGAGCTCTCGAGTCATCTCCTCAACACCACATTCTGCACTTTTGTCTCCCCCTTTGATGGGTAGATCGGCACGACCTCCATTCGAGGAATCTGGAGCAGCAGATGTCACACCCTCTCCGACGAACAGCTCTCGACAATCTCCTGGAGGCAAGCTCGACGCAACTATCACCGGATCCTCCATCACGACGAGCCGACCAGCGTGTTTTCCTCGCCACGAGCTCCACCACGACGAGTTGGGATTTTCTCCGGTGGTCGCCAGAACCATCTCACTATTAGACGACAAGTTCCACAAGCTGCCCCCTCACGACCTGTTTTATCCTTCGGAAAATACTCATCCGCGGAAACCGCATTAGAAGCCGTCCCTACACCATAAACAAACAAAGACGGCCCTATCTCTCCACGGGTAGACAAAGAAGCCGATCTCAGCTCATCATCACCATCGGCGACCTCGCCTCCGTGGACCTCATCAACAGCGACCTCGCCTCCGTGGACCTCGTCAACAGCGACCTCGCCTTCGTGGACCTCGTCAACAGCGACCTCACCTTTGGGACCTCACCATTGGTGACCTCACCTCATGGAACCTCATCAACGGCGACCTCACCTTCGGAGATCTCACCATTGGTGACCTCCCCATCAGCAACCTCACCTTCGGCGACGACAATCCCCATGGTCGCCATCAACGAAGCCATCTCGCGACCCCCTCCTCGTCGCAGATCCAAGTCAACAAGCGTGACCCCCTTGAAGAACCATCACTCGCGGTCGCAACCCCACCGACCAACATAACACTCGGCGACCTCACCCCTCTATCCATCTCCACACCTCTTTGTGCTCCACACAAACTATCGCAACCTTATCCTATCTTTTTCTTTCCTTTTTCTTTTTCTCAGAAAGTAAATAAAAATAAAAGAAACAACAAAGAGAGAGAAAGAAGAGAGAGAAAGGAGATACCTATATGTTGGAGACAAGGAGACCAAACCAACACCAACCAAACACTTATATAGAGAAATAGAAATCACTTGCCCTTGTCCCAATAAAGACATAACAAATTATTTAGACCGGTCTAATTTTGTCTCAGGAGACGATAATTCACCAGAGCTTGACACTTGGCAAACTGTGGGGGGAGGGACTATTGTTGGAGATGGGCCTAGCACAAAAGCCCATTAATTGCTAGGCCCAAAATCAGGCCCGAACCATTAAGCAAATGATGATTCTACTAAAGACAAGACTGTACTTTCACTATAAAAGGAGGTGTCAGAGTCATCAGAAAGGACAGACAAAAGTCCAAGACGACCTCTCCATTCCGGACGAGCTCGCCTTCGACTACCAGAAAATTACCATTAAAGTCCAAAACAACCTCTCCTATCTAGGACGAGCTCGTTTTCGACGACCATAAAACTTGTAAAGAGAATTCGATTAGACGATCTTGTTTAGACGATCTCTTTAAGTTCATGTAATTTCCGAGTTTGTTTATTCCTAATTATTAATACGAAAGTCTCCGATCCTTTACAACATTTATAAATACATTATCTTCGACCAGATAAGCATTCAACATATACAATTAGAGATTTGATGATATGAGAGAGGGATAGCTATTTGCTTATATAAAGTTCTTCAGATGTTCAGTTGTCTTCTCCAGTGTATAGAGAAGAACCTTTGTATAGTACAATATCCTTCTCTCTGGTAATCTTTTAAAGAAACAATAGACAGTTTTTTTAATGTGATTGTTATATCAAAGAGGTCTAAAATTGCATTAACTAAATTAAACTTAAGAAATTCAACAAAATTAATTTAACTAATGCAACTGTATATTTGTATATACAACACATAAAATTTATCAATCAAAAGTCGAATATTAGTTTAACACTATATTAGGATAGATTACTTGTTTTACTCGACAAAATTATATATAAATATTTGTATGATAAATTAATTGGTTAATTATTTTTATCTTAAATTTCTATTTTTTAAATAAAAGTTTCAATTTGCTTCCAAATTGATCGACTGAAGTTGAATTAGCATATAAGATGAAACATATTGAAATGTACTTGTTAAAAATAAAATATTTGTTCTTCTAAATTTTTCAAAAAATATATATGAATCTCATATTGCTTATATGGTCTATTGAGATCATTTAATATATTAATAATCTTTCGGGAAAGATCATTGAACGGTGATATTGTCTTTTTGACTTGTAGAATTATATTTTTTATTAGTTGATCTAGTTATTTATATTTAAATGTTAAATACAGATTTATTATAATGCATTAAGTAATTAATGTTCGTTTAGTATCTTATATTTCTTAGATGATTTTAAACATGACATATTTAGAATATCCATTATAAATTATTTTCATCAATTCAAATTCTCTACAAAATATGGTAACAATATGTATTTACAATAATTCACTCAATATTGAATATTTTATATAATGTGAGTGTATATTAATTATTAAATGATAGAGTTATGAATATGTCTAAATTTTAGTAACAATCTTTTACCCGTAGATAAAAAAATAAGACTCCAATTTAATAGATTACTAGATTTTGATCCGCGCTTTCAAAGCGCGAGATTATTTTCGATACAAACCAAATTATATGAAATAAATTTGCATTTTTGATTATGTATCTACATTTAAATGTTACAAATGAAGCGTTATATCTAGTGTTTCGGGTCACGACCCAGACCCGCGGTTAAACTGACTGATGACTTTATATGGAGTCCGGTTTGTTTTTTTTCCTTAAACTCGTTATTTAAAAATTCTATAAAATCCGCAAAATACGCTAAAATTTGAGACTCGAATACTGGTTGAACCTATGGATGGCCACTATGTAATACAATTTTACATAAATTTTCATATTTAAAGTATTCTAATTTATAAATGTTTAGATGAATGGTGGATATATATTATGAATGTTATGCTCTTATTTTACAAAAGTTAGTCAAACTAATATATCATTTTATTGTAAGCGTAATAGATCAATATTTGAGAGAATACATACTAAATTAGAATAGATACATGAATGTGAGATGAATTTTGACCCGCATTGTAAGCGTAATGGATCAATATATGAGAGGATACATACTAAATTAGAAATATATACATGAATGTGAGATGAATTTTGACCCGCACTTTAATGTTTCTTATTAGATTTTGATCAAATATTAATGTTTATTATTAGATTTTCACCTGTATTTTAATGTTTCTTAAAGCGTGATGAATTTTTATTCAAATATTTATTTACTCAAAATTAGAAACCTTATATATGTGTATCTTTTTTATTAAAACATTTGTTTTGAAGTATATATAATAAAAATATAATTTCTATTAATATAATTTTATAAAAATAAGATAATTAATTTATATAAACTGCTTCATATATTATAATAAAATTTTTTAATTTTAAATATTCATAAAATTTTATTTTATTATTATATAACATTATCATACAAATTAAATATTGTTATTATACTAGTCTCATACATGAAAAATATATTAATTATTTTTAATATTTTAATTTAAATATGTATATCAATTTATGAAATGATTTATTAGTTCATATATCGTATATTAATATTATTTAATAAGTTGAAGTATGTTGTAAAATTCATAAATATAATTTATTCTGTTATTTTATAACTTATAAATAGTTAATTAATGAATTAAGTTACTTTATATTTATTACTTGGTGTAGTAATTTAATTATGAATATAAATTATATATATATATATATATATAAATATTATAGATTTTTTATTATATAAATGAATAATGAATAATTTTTCGTTTTAAATATAGTTAATATTAATAATGACTTTATTATTTAAAAACAAATGTATATTTACATTTTAAATAAAAGATATTATTAAAATCTAATCTTACGAAAAGATACTTGAGAATATCTTTTTATTCTTATTTTGAAAGTACTAAGATAATTGGTTAGATATAATATATATTTAATAATAATTAAGTTAGTTGTAGGATAATAAATATGAAATTAAAAAAAATGTAAAGGGCCAACCTAGACTACTTATAAGTAAATAAAGAATAGTACTCTGTTTTAATATATTAGATATGATTTATCTTAAAAATATTAGTTGTACAAAACAGTTGTTCTTGATAAAAAATAATAATCAATATTATTTGCTATTTGGGCGTTAAATTCTTTTCTCTCTATAAATATGCACATATTTGTTGTACTTGATCTTTCCTGTTTTGATTTCATTTTTGAGTAACAATTCATTGCCGTCAATATACCTTTCTTACAGTATATTCTCATTTACAAAATGTTTACTTTGTTCCTCAACCACTACTACGACTATTTCTCGTTCCTATGAATAATCTTTCATTTTCTTGTTCAATCTTACCGATCAAGGTCCAATCAATATCATGGTTCCCTTTGAACTGGTAAAAGAATTTTTGTAACAATAAGTACAAATTGTCTTCCTTTCAAGTTGACGTATTGCCGAAGCTTAACTATATACCAACAACTTGGAAAATATATGATAGATATAAAAATAAGAGACAAGTTTAGTACCAGAAAGTAGTACAAATGATCAGCAGAGTTCTATGAAAGAAAGACGTATAATAAATAAAGTTACACTAGTTTCATCTGCATCTGAAAATGATGTTCTCAGAAAAAATCGATAATGACACTCTCACTACAAACGCAAAATATGAAAAATATAAATTAATAATTGTTAAAATCAAATTGTCAAATCAATCTAAATAAGAACCATGTGTTTAACTTGATTTGAGCCAAAATATTTTGGTCACAAATATATCAGAGCAAGTAATCCAAACATTTGAATTTTTGAACCTAACTACATAATAAATTCTGAGTTCCTCTCATAATGAAACCAACAAGTTGGTACATGGTCTGCGGAACGAGTTTATGGCAGTGAAAACAGATATGTCGAAAGTGTATGATCAAGTGGAATGGTCTTTCATGAGACGTTTGTTGGAGTAAGCTTGAAATAGCTTGGATAACAAGCTATCCTAATTCCACCGAGTTATGGATAATAAGAGAATTAGGATATATCCAAAATAGGGTTTTACTAATAAGAATAGGAGTTATCTATTCTTATATAAGGAGTTGCAAACATGTTGCATTCCTTAAGGGGTTTTAAGATTGATTTGTAAGTTTTAACTTAAGGTTTTGAGAGGATTTTCCTTAAGATTAATAAGAGAGCAAATTCTTATTATTGATTACTTTCAAATTCAATTACAAGGTTAAAACAATATTTGGTATCAGAGCTTCTAGGAAAAATTGAAATCAAAACAACATGGGAGATATAGTTTTGGCAAAACCACACGAAGGAGGAAGATCAGCGACGGTAGGATGTCCAATGCTAACGTCCACAAATTATACCGTTTGGTCGATTCGTTGCAAGTTAATGTTGAAAGTCTACAAGGTATGGGACGCGATTGAAGATAAATCAGATGCTAGCGACAAGAATGACATGGCCACAGCCCTAATATTCTCGGCCATACCTGAAACACTCGTACTACAGCTTGGTGAGTTGGACACGGCATGGAAGGTTTGGGACGCAATTAAAGCACGATATATGGGTGCAGATCGTGTTCGTGAAGCTCGACTCCAGACATTAATGGCAGATTTTGAGAGATTAAAGATGAAAGAAAGCGACACCATAGATGACTTTGTAGGAAAGCTATCTGAAATCTCATCTAAATCAACTGCTCTCGGAGAAAACATAGAAGAACATAAACTTGTGAAGAAATTCCTATCTAGCCTTCCACGAAAGAAATTTATACACATCGTTGCCTCTCTGGAACAGGTCCTCGATTTGAAAACTACAAGTTTCGAAGACATTATAGGGAGACTTAAGGCTTTTGAAGAAAGAGTAAAAGATGATGAAGAGGAGGAAACACAAAACAAGTTAATGTATGCTGCAAACAACGACCAAAACACAGCCTCCGACTCAAATAATCAGAACCGCGAGTATAACAACAATTATAATCGAGGAAGAGGACGTAATGGACGAAATTACAATCGCGGTCGTGGACGAGGAAGGTATAACGATAGGTATCAAAATAACAATCGTTATACTGATCGATACCAAGACACAGTCGACTTATCGAAGATAATGTGTTTCCGCTGCGACAAATATGGACATTACGCATCAACGTGTCCTGATCGGCTCTTAAAGCTACAAGAAACAACTGAAGTAAAGGATGAGAGTACACAAGAAGCTGAAGAATTGATGATGCACGAGCTTGTGTTTCTTAACGAGCGAAACGTTAACCCACAAGAGTTAGAGACAAGTTTTGAAAACATGTGGTATTTAGACAACGGTGCATCTAATCATATGACTGGAAATCGCAAATATTTCAAGTCCATCGACGAAACCATCACAGGAAAGGTAAAGTTTGGTGATGATTCCCGTATTGATATTAAAGGAAAGGGATCAATCTTGTTCTGCAACAAAGATGGAGGAAAGAAGATATTGACCGATGTCTATTATATACCGGACCTTAAAAGCAATATAATAAGCCTGGGACAAGCAACGGAAGCAGGCTGCGATGTTAGGATGAAAGGCGAGTATCTCATACTTAGAGACAAAGATAATAATCTGATCACACAAGCTAGAAGAGCAAAGAACAGGCTTTATAAAGTTCAAATTGATATCGAGGAAGCAAGATGTTTCCAAGCCACAACGACAGCAAGTGCATCAGCAAGGTGGCACGCGCGATTGGGACACATAGGAAGAGAGTCAATGCGGCTAATGATCACCAAAGAACTTGTACATGGGATACCAAAGATCACAATCGAAACTAATACCTGCCCGAGCTGCTTACTTGGTAAACAAGCAAGGTTCCCATTTCCGAAAGTGACCTCATTCCGAGCAAGCAAAACACTTGAACTTATACATGGAGATCTTTGTGGACCGATAACTCCAAGCACACCATCTAAGAAGAGATATATATTTGTCTTGATAGATGACTATTCTCGCTATATGTGGTCCATACTCCTTAAGGATAAAGGTGAAACGTTTGAGAAGTTCAAGAAATTTAAGGCGATGGTTGAACAAGAGAAAGGAGAATCTATTTCGATTTTCAGAACTGATAGAGGGGGAGAATTCGTTTCCCACGAGTTCCAATCCTACTGTGAATCACATGGTATCTCTAGGCAACTCACAGCTCCGTACTCACCGCAACAAAATGGTGTGGTCGAAAGACGAAACCGAACTCTGCTCGGGATGACCAGAAGCATTTTGAAACATATGAACCTGCCTAATTATTTGTGGGGAGAGGCAGTAAGGCATGCTACTTACATCATCAACAGAGTCGCTACACGCGTACTTGTTCTCTCAACCCCATACGAGATGTACAAAGGAAGAAAACCATACTTGGCTCACATACGCACGTTTGGATGCATCTCGTATGCTAAGGTCGAGACTCCTCATCTACGTAAACTAGATAATCGATCTAGAACGCTAATTCACCTGGGCACTGAACCGGGATCAAAGGCATACCGACTTCTAGATCCAATAAACAAAAGGATTGTGGTTAGCAGAGATGTATGTTTCGATGAAGATAAAGGTTGGGACTGGAAACATCTTGAGAAAGAAGATGAGAACATTACAGTAAAACTTGGAACGTACGGAAATCATGGTATCAGTGAAGACGATGAGAATGAAACTCAAAATGCCGAAGGTACAAACATAAAACCAGAGGAGGTTGAAACAGAGGAATCCGTAACAGAGCCGCAAGAGGAAGAAGCAGTTGAGACCGAACAAAACAATGATGAAGTAGAGATTGTGGGACTAAGAAGATCACTGAGAGAAAGCAAACGCCCAAGTTATCTGGATGATTATGTTCTACTTGCAGAGATTGAGGGGGAGCGTCTACTATTGAACATAAACGAGGAACCTTGGTCGTTTGAAGAAGCTAAAAACGATAAAGTATGGAGAGACGCATGTTCTGATGAGATCAACTCTATAGTAAAGAACAAAACGTGGGAGCTATGCGAGCTACCACCAGGAGCCAAAGCAATCGGACTCAAGTGGGTATTCAAGATAAAACGGAACTCGGATGGGAGTATCAATAAGTATAAAGCAAGATTGGTCGCAAAGGGTTATATTCAACGCCATGGGATTGATTTCGACGAAGTATTTGCTCCGGTTGCAAGAACTGAGACTGTTCGGTTCTTACTGTCTTTGGCGGCTGCACAAGGTTGGCAAGTACATCATTTAGATGTTAAAACCGCGTTTCTTCATGGTGAACTTAAGGAGGAAGTATACGTGTCACAGCCTGAAGGATTCAAGATCAAAGGAAAGGAACACAAAGTATACAAACTACACAAAGCTCTCTATGGTTTACGACAAGCTCCAAGAGCGTGGAATGAAAAATTGAATAAGGTGCTTGGTGATCTGAAGTTTACAAAATGTTCTAAGGAACCAGCCGTTTACCGACGTCAAGAAAAAGATACCCTCCTCCTCGTAGCCGTGTACGTCGATGACTTACTCGTTACAGGAAGTAATCTTGAACTAATCACCGGTTTTAAGCATGAGATGTCCACACGCTTTGACATGAGTGACCTAGGGTTGCTCACGTACTACTTGGGTATTGAGGTCGAACAACACTCAGAAGGGATCACTTTAAAACAAGAAAGATATGCCAAGAGAATACTAGAGGAGACACAAATGCAAGACTGCAATCTAGTATATGTACCAATGGATCCGAGTCTCAAATTATCCAAGGCGCATGATGAAGAACGAGTGGACGACAAGGAGTATAGAAGAAACATAGGATGTCTCAGGTATTTACTACACACTAGACCCGATCTCTCTTATTCAGTTGGTCTCTTAAGTCGTTACATGGCCGAGCCAAGAACATCACATGCAGCGGCTGTGAAACAAATACTCCGTTACTTGCGAGGAACTTGTTCACACGGACTTATGTTCAGAAAGAAAGAAGACATGAGATTGGTCGGGTATAGTGATGCAAGTCACAATGTGGACGAGGATGATGGACGTAGTACGACCGGCCACATTTTCTATTTACAAAACTCGCCAATCACCTGGTGTTCTCAAAAGCAGGAAACGGTAGCTTTATCATCTTGTGAAGCAGAATTCATGGCTGCAACCGAGGCTGCGAAACAAGCAATATGGCTACAAGAACTACTTAGTGAAATCATTGGAGAACCAAGGAAGTTAGTAACCATTCACATCGATAATAAGTCAGCTATAGCACTCACCAGGAATCCAGTGTTCCATGGACGAAGCAAACATATCCATAGACGTTACCACTTTATAAGAGAATGTGTAGACAATAGTCTAATTGAGGTGCAACACATAGCTGGGACTGAACAGAAGGCTGATATACTAACCAAGGCACTAGCAAGAACACGTTACAAGGAGATGAGGAGTTTGATCGGAATTGAAGATTTGTCAAGAAATGGATTCAAGCTTAAGGGGGAGATTGTTGGAGTAAGCTTGAAATAGCTTGGATAACAAGCTATCCTAATTCCACCGAGTTATGGATAATAAGAGAATTAGGATATATCCAAAATAGGGTTTTACTAATAAGAATAGGAGTTATCTATTCTTATATAAGGAGTTGCAAACATGTTGCATTCCTTAAGGGGTTTTAAGATTGATTTGTAAGTTTTAACTTAAGGTTTTGAGAGGATTTTCCTTAAGATTAATAAGAGAGCAAATTCTTATTATTGATTACTTGCAAATTCAATTACAAGGTTAAAACAATAACGTTGTTGGAGAAAATGGGATTTGATAGAACATGGGTTAGATGGATTATGGCGTGTATTTCGTCAGTATCGCATACGGTGCTGCTAAATGGTCGCTCACATGGATATATCAGACCTGAACGAGGCATCCGCCAAGGCGATCCACTTTCCCCCTTCCTCTTTATCCTTTGTGCAGAAGCTTGGTAAGCATATCGAACCGATCTGCCTCCCATGGCAAGCTTCATGGGGTTAAACTAGGTACTACAAGTCCTGCTGTGCACCATATTCTGTTTGCCGATGATAGTTTATTACTATGTAAAGCTGATGGTCTCGAAATCATAGAGATCCTGGAATGTCTGAGATCTTATGGTCAAGCGTCTGGTCAAATGATAAATATGCAGAAGTCGTCCATCATATTTGGCGCCTCTGTACCAGAGAAAAGCGGAGGTTAAGAACATACTGGGTATAGACAAAGAAGGCGGTGAAGGTTCCTACTTAGGTCTTCCAGAGTGTTTCAAAGGGTCAAAAATCGAGCTTCTTAACTTTATCAAAGAGAGGTTGCTGTCGCGTCTACATGGGTAGTTTGCACAGGCTTTATCACATTGTGGAAAGGAGATCTTAATTAAATCGATCTGTCTGGCTCTACCCATCTACGCCATGTCCGTCTTTAAGCTTCCAAAAGGTTTGTGTGAGAAACTTAATAGTGTAATGGGTCTCAAAAGCATAAGATCTCTTGGGTTGCATGGTGAAAGCTGTGTAAAAGTAAGGAAGAAGGAGGCTTGGGATTCCATGATATAGAACAATTTAATCAAGCTCTTCTATGCAAGCAGGCATGGTGGATATGGTCGCGCCCAGAATCCCTAGTAGCCAAAGTGTTAAAGAGTCGTTATTTCAGAAACGGGTCGTTTTTGCAGTCTGGTTTAGGCTCTCTCCCTTTGTTTGCTTGGTCGAGTGTGCTACATGGAAGATAACTTTTGTCTGCTGGTATGGTTTGAGACATTGGTAATGGCAAAGACACCAATGTATGGTGTGAAAAGTGGATCATTGACATGGTTCCAAAACTACCATCTTACCACCAAGACAATGTCGTGGACCTCACTCTAACGGTTTCAGATTTATTGATTGAAGGCACGGCTATATGGAATGCGGCTCTCGTATGTAGCACCTTTGAACCTCATGACTCTGAAATTTTCCTGCAACTGAAACCAAGATTAAGTCGAGTCGACTCATTTCATTGGGGCTTCACACCAAATGACTTGTATGCTACGAAGTGGCTATATGGCTTTACAAACAATTAAAACATTAGTCAGCCCTCCCGCAACGTCCTGGCCCCGTTAAATATGAAGTTATGGAGCTCTATCTGGAAAGTCAAATCTCCCTCCAAACTGAAACATTTTCTATGGAAATCGTTGTCCGGGCGTTAGCTGTCCATGAAAGGCTCCAGTCTAGACGATTAATTCAGGATTCCACGTGCTTATTATGTTCTTCGGCAGCTGAGACCATATGCCATATGTTGTTCACTTGTCCGGTAGCGAAAGAGGTGTGGGAACGTTCATGTATCAGACTTCCCAGGAATGGTTTCTCACAAACCTCAGTGTTCTTAAATCTCAACCATCTTTTGTTTACCAACTCTAGAGATAATAACCAGCTGGTTTACAAGAGTTTTCCATGAATAATGTGGCATGTGTGGAAAGCAAGAAATGCTCTGGTCTCAATTTATAGAGGATAGTCACATGTTATAACTATTACCATTTTTTGTATATATATATTTTCATCTCCATTTTTTGTAACTAACTCAAGTTCGGTTCACACGAAATAGTAATAAATCAAAATCAAAAACTGAAATTACTATTTTCTATGCTTTACTAAATTCATTATCTAAACATATAAAATAAAAAAAATAAAAACTAAATACAGCCATAGCTTATGGTTAAAATCCAAAAAAAATGGAAAACTGAACTTATCTAAACCAAGCCAAATTTAGATATGTTGTTTAACTTTTGTAACCAAAACAAAAACTGGAAAAACAAACTGAAACCGTACTGAGATTTAAACTTAAGATAACTAGATGTAATAACACATTTATGGTTGAAGAGGAAAAAATACAAAACCATCAACTTTAATAAGCTTTATGTAAAACCCTTAAAGAACATTAATCTTGTTTCCACAAACATAAATACTTAAAACAAAAAAAACAACAACAACAATTGTGTCCCAAATGCCAAACAAAAGTCATAAAAACATAAACAAAAACAACACGAAATCACAATTTTATTGTTATGGGTGTCAAAATAGCAACAAAATTATTGTAAGCACATATACAAACAAAATAAGTTTACAAGTTTTCCTCACAAGAAAATTTAAGCAAACATCACGCTACAACTATGAATAAATTGTGGAAACTCAGTGATGTCTTGCATATTTTCATTGCTTTATCCACTCATTTACATGCATTTTGATCATGTAGACTAGGATTTAATCATATCTAGGTTGCATTTAGCACACATGACTTCTTATTAGGTTTTGGAGTATCCTTGGAGTTTTTGGAGATGGTTGGAGGCATTTGGAGCTAAAAAGGGGAGCTATAGGTGATCATCAGACGAGCAGAGCTGGAACTACGTGCCAGAGCGACCACATGACATCGCTCCCAATCCACAGCGACCTCTAGAGCGAGACATCATGGTCGCTCGGCTTCTTTTCACTTGGTTGCACGTGAAAGACCCTAAAGCGACCTGCCAGAGCGAACGTACGAAGGTCGCTCCCAGTCAGAGCGACCTCCGGAGTGAGGAGCCCAGATCGCTCACATTTTGCGCGATCTCGAGCAGAACAAATCACGCTTGGAGGGACCTCTCGGAGAGATGATCATAGGTCGCTCCCATCCAGAGCGACCTCACCAGAGCGACGTGCACAGGTCGCTGCACGTCTTTGTTTGGACGAAACTTAAGTTATTTCAAGGACCTTTTGGTCATTTTCTTTCATTGTTTTACATTTTCTAAACCTAAGTTAAGTACCTCTGTAAGCCGTTTTTGGGCAGTTAATCTTTGTCAAAAACCATTCGGAAAGTTCATCTTCTAAGATCATTGTTTCATAGTTCTATTGTTGTTACTTAATTATTCCATCATCTACATGATTAAGCTTGAATCCAATATGGGTTTAAGAGGAATCATGAAAATTAGTGAGTAATCCACCCTTGAATTCATGGGTTAGGGAGATTAAGGGTGATTAGGCTAGATCTAGGATGTTTAGTGTAGATTTCTCCTATACTTTGATAGTAGAGTATTCATAATGCATCTTTTGAGTTGGCCTCTCAAAGGTTGAGCTTTAGGCATTTTCCACCCACAAGGTGTTTGATGAAATGCCCGAGCCAACTCTCCTAAGCTTTTAACATTCTTTACCAGGGACACTTGTTGTTAAAGGTGTTAAAATAGCTAGTAGACATATTCTTAATGATTACTTCCATAACATTCAACCGAAGACATTTGATGCTTGAGTTATGTTAGTAAATGAATATTCATCTAGACATAGAGCTTGTTTAGAGTCGTGTCTAAGCTTAAGGTTGATAGTTTAATTGATCACTCGCCATCTTTAGTTCGAATCTTGATCACCCAAGGTCTAATTCCCTTTACCCATGAGTTCTCTTTTATCTTAATTGTCAAAGCTATTTCATTCATCGCACTTAGTGTTCTGTTATTGCATTTTAATATTAGTCATAATTCAAAACCAATCAATCACATGATCGCACTTAGATTAAGCTAGTACTTGCATTCTCAGTGCTTTTATATCTCTCAGAATTGGTTCGACAATTTCTTATACTACAACATTTACCTTAGGAGCCTTGAAAACTCCTAACATCACTCAGCGCCATCAACCAATGTTTTAATTCTTCCCAATGTTGCTCTACAATGTCTGGAGAAGGTTGGCATGTGTAAACCATTGTTTTCCTATGAAAAAAGTGAGAAGTTCCTACCAGTAGAAGTCTATCTACCATCGATTTAAACGCAACCCCCAACCAAAATGCAGCATTTGCGCTCACAGGGACAACACCAAGTTTCTTCCAAACGTTTGTGTGTATATCATATACGCGGAGCTCGTTCAAAGATGTTTCCAACAAGTATAGATTGTCATCAACCACAGCAATAAGAGGCAGAGATTGGGAAGGGATGATAAATTTTATGTCTTTGAGCATGTCAGGTATTGTTGGGTTCAGTG
>CAJHQP010008624.1:0-26093 GCA_905132765.1 Moricandia arvensis | reverse complement strand
CGTATTTTCTCTTTATTAATATCTCGTCTCTTATTAATCTGATTTGTTGGGTCACATTTACAGTAGGTTCGGTCAAAGGCCTGGCTAATGCTTGCTGCGTAGCCTGATGAAGACAGCCATTGGCGGTCGCGTAGGAAGTGAAGCACAACAGATGGGTTATTATATTTTCTATGGAGTAATTGATCAGAAATTCAGAAATAAATACAGTAGCAGATGAGTTATTATATTTCTGAATTTATTTATATTAATATACTAAAGAAAACGCCGGTGAGGCAAAACGGAATATCGCTGGGAAACGTGACTACGATGATCTCTTGATTATACCATTTTCCTCTGTTTAGATTAATTTAAACTTCTGTGTGTCTTGACCTGAGGCCTTCGTTTGCTTACCCTCCATGTCTATAAGTTTATTTCAGATGATTCTACTTTCAGTATTAGTTGCAGGTTTGAGTAATAGTTGCCTTCTGTTTTCCATGTCTGATTGTTTACTAAGGCTACCTCTCTATCTCTTCCCTTTGTCTGGACCTGACATATGATTTATTGTGGCTCTCCATGAGCAAAGCTTTTGCAGATAACAAAGTCATCGAGTAGGAACCTACATTGGCAAGAGCTTACCTCCGGAAGGGGGTATGTCATTGTCTCTCTGTATTAAATTTGATGACACTTTGATGATGATAAATTTAAAAATGATTGGAATCATGATATATCTTCTCACACTATTATGTATTTGCTGCACTGCTTGTGGGTCTAGGTCTCACATTAAACAAACACGATGGCTAGTCCACCTCACATAACAACCATATGCGTAGTGCACCATACTGCGACAAACACTGCGATGATAGTAACATGCAATGGTGGATCCCTCCTCTGTTGAGAGAGGGATTTAGGTTCAGCGAATAAGTTCCTCAACAACTAGGCTGCGTATTCATCGAGCAACGTATGGGGGTAATTTTCCAGTTATTGTCGTTCTTTGTTGTGGTTTGGGCCTGTTGCTGGATAGAGGCATTAGCTCGTGTTAAGAAACCTAAAAAGATGTAAAAGGTTTTCTTGTGTATTACGATTGTGAAGGCTACGCCTTATATACATACTCAACGATAACGTATACGTTTTACCTAGTTACACGATTCAATACCAAAACTTACAATGTATGGGCTTTATGGCCCAATACCCCCCTAAAGATGGAGTGTGCAGATTACAAACACCCATCTTGAGAAGAAACTCTTCAAATTCTCGTCGTCCGAGCGGCCTTGGTCATTATATCTGCAAGCTGAGACTTCGTGGAGACATGTTTTGTTTGTATAACCCCTCGGATTATTTCATCGCGTATGAAATGGCAGTCCATACCTACATGTTTCGTCGAGCATGAAAGACGGGGTTGGGTGCCAAGTGAATCGCGGAGAGGCTATCTGAGTGCAACAGAGTCGCGGCAGTACAGTCGAATCCTAGTGCTGGAAGTAGATTACGAAGCCACAAAATTTCAGTTACAGTGTCTGCCATGGCTCTGTATTAAGCCTCAGCTGAAGAACGAGAGACGACTTTCCTGCTTCATTGTTTTCCATGATAATGCGAACCTCCATGCTGAATAAACCAGCCAGTAAGAGAGCGTCTTGTCACTGGACACGCACCCCAGTCAGCGTCGCACCATGCCGTTAGCATGAGAGGAGTATGGGCTCGTAGAAGTATCCCCTGTCACGGACTCTGTTTCAGGTAACAAACTACCCGCAAGGCAGCTTCCCAGTGTTCTGATTTCGGTGAGTTCATGAACTGAGACAGGATATGAATGGCATAGGACAGGTCTAGTCGTGTTACTCCAAGGTAAATAAGCTTGCCAATGAGACGACGATACTTTGTGAGATTCTGTAGTGTTGCACCGTCGGCACAAGCTAACTGATGATGTTGTTCAAGAGGAAAAGATGCTGGTTTGACTCCCAATAGACCAGTTTCCGTGATAATGTCAAGAGCATACTTACGTTGACACATATAGATCCCTGATGGATTTCGAGCCACTTCTATGCCCAAGAAATATCGCAAGATTCCAAGGTCCTTCATACGAAAACAAGTGCTCAGGTATGACTTAAACTCTGTAATATACGAGACCTTGCTTCCACTGATAATTAGATCGTCGACATAGATTAGGACTACCAGAATCTTGTCAGCCTTTTGAAATGTAAATAGAGAGTGATCAAAGTCATTTTTCTGAAAGCCATACTCTTTCAAAGCAGTAGCGAGTTTGGCATACCAGCATCTCGGGGCTTGATTTAAGCCATAAAGCGACTTCCGTAATCTGCATACCTTTGTCTTGTCACCAGTCCGAAAGCCTGGTGGAAATTGCATATAAATTTCCTCATCAAGATCCCCGTGAAGAAAAGCGTTGTGAACATCCATTTGGTGTATCTCCCAATCACGAGAGGCTGCTTGTTGAAGAAAGGCTCGAACTGTAATCATCTTGGCAACGGGGGAAAAAGTCTCATTGAAATCCTCTCCTTCTGTCTGGTGGTTACCTAGTACCACCAGGCGTGCCTTATATCTGACCAGTTTTCCCTCAGCGTTAAATTTTCGACGAAACACCCATTTACAACCAAGTGCTTTCTTTCCCGGTGGTAGCACTTCAACAGTCCATGTACCACTTTCTTCACAAGCGTCTATTTCTTCACGAACAGCGAGACGCCAATGTTCATCCTGAACAGCCTCCTCATAGTGACGAGGTTCATAACCTTTTGCGATGGCCATCATGTATGCTTTATACTTTGGAGAAAAATTCTGATTTGAGAGAAAATTATCCAACGGAAATGGTGTAGCGAACGGAGGTGGCGAATGAAGTAGTATTGCCACATAATCTGCCAGATACGTAGGCGGTATTTTGGTGCGATGTCCCCGCCCCAATATTTCAGGAGATGTAGTATCCATATTAACAGCAGTCTCATCAGGTAAAACCGCTGCTTCTGCTGAGTTCGGAGCGACTTCCGTAGTGGTTTCCGGTGAAGATATTGTCTCACCAGAAGGTGAAGTCGGAGTAGGAGCATCGACTGTTACCAGTGGTTCAGGTTGAGTTGATACCAATGGTGTATCTGATTCCGAACGTGAAGTGGGAATGTCTGTAGGTGTAGACTCAGCAAACAGGTCGTCAACATTGATAGGCGCGAGAGATCATGTAGTGACGGTGAATCAGTGTGCGCAGCAGGATTCTGATCAAGAAACGGAAACTCTGTTTCATTGAATATAACATCTCGAGAAACAGAGACGACTCCAGTGTCTATATTATACACCCTCCAGCCTTTTGACTAAACGGATAACCAAGAAAGACGGAGCGATTACTGCGAGTTGCAAACTTATCACCTCCGTGTTTCTGATTGTGGACGTAGCAAAGCGAATCGAACACGCGGAGATGATTTAGTGGAGGCGGTCTGTTGTAGACAAGTTCAAAAGGTGTTTTGCCATGAAGAACCGCAGTGGGAGTTCGGTTTATAAGATATCCAGCCGTAAGCGCACAGTAGCTCCAAAATTCAACCGGAAGACCTGACTGAAACCGTAATGCTCGAGCTACGTTCAAGATATGACGATGTTTGCGCTCAACTCTCCCATTCTGCTGCGGAGTTCCTACACAAGATGTCTCATGAACAATTCCATTTTGTGCAAAAAAGTCAGAGAGACATGTGAATTCTAAGCCATTGTCGCTTCGTATAATTTTTACTTGAGTAGAAAATTGTCTTTCCACAAGCGCAAGGAAAATTTTCAGATGAGTAGGAGCCTCTTTCTTGTTCGGAAGAAGGTAAATCCAGACTGCACGACTGAAATCATCTAAGATGGTGAAAAGTAACGAGCTCCACATATAGAAGTAGTGCGATAAGGACCCCATAAGTCGCAGTGAATCATTTCAAAAGAAAAACTCGTCTTATTAATGCTTAAAGGGAATGAGTCGCGTGCTTGCTTAGCACGTATAAAAACGTCACACTTTTTAGATTCAAAAACAGAACTACTAAAATCAGAAAGCTTCAACAACTCCAATGCCTTAGAAGAGGGGTGACCGAGACGCCGATGCCAATCAGCAATCGTCAAACCACTGGTCTGCTGAACCGCTCCAACAGTCTCCACTCCTCTAAAAAAATACAGCCCGTTCCTCTGCCTACCCGCTCCAATCAGCATCTGAGTAATGCGATCCTGAATAACACAAATCTGATCAGTAATTTGAACCAAACAACCACTGTCTGAGTAAGCTGAGAGACAGATATCAAGTGGCAATCAAGACCATCCACGAAATACACTTCTTTAAGTTGCAGAGACGAACCCATAAAGACACAACCGTGTTTAGTAAAAGTAGTAAACCGGCCATCAGGCAGTTTGATCATGACTGGAGACATATCCGAAACGTTTAACAGATAGTCAAGAGTACCTGTCATGTGATTAGAAGCTCCAGAATCAATGATCCAAGATTCAAAATATTTCTTACCAGAAGGACGTTCACCAGATGCGACTTTGCGTTCATCAAGCATGTGTACCAATGTCTTCCACTGAGCATCACTCAATCCGCTGATGCCTATTCTGTCAGCTGTGGTAAGTGTGAGTGATTGCATAGAAGAGGCCGAGACAGTGAGACCATGAGCGTTCGTATCAGTGACTGCAACATGATTAGCCTTAGGCGTGTTTCTGGCTGCAGATGCATTACCGCGACCCGGTCCTGTGAGTCGCGACGAGTTTGAGGCCTGTTTCTGCCGTGACTTCTCTTCCCACCAATCAGGATAACCGATGCGTCGAAAACAATTCTCAACAGTGTGCCCACTCTTGCCACAGTCAGTACACACAACTCCATGTCCTCTGTTATTTGGAAAGCTTCGCGGTTTTGATATGGTTTGCACCGCAAAACTAACACCCTCAATTTTTTCAGTGTTCATTCGCCCATTTAAATTTGATTCTTCATCTTGAGTTAGCGTGTTATACGCTTCCTCGAGTGAAGGTAGGGGAACCCGAGACAGAAGTGCAGATTTCACAGCTCCATACTCTGTTTCATCCAGTCCCATAAGGAACTGATGTAACTTGTCTTCCTCTCGCTCCTTTCGGACTTCCTCCATAGTTTTTGCTTTCCGATAATCAGCCAAGCTTCTCCACAGCTGAGTAAGTTTCCCATAATAAGCGTCTATTGCCAATCCTTTCTGTCGGCAAGTTGCTAACTCGGACTTGAGTCGTTGAACTAGTTGTCCGTTCTGTACTCCAAATCGCTTTTGGATATGTGTCCAAAGATCTTGAGAATCATCAATATGTGACATTGATGAAGACAAATTTTCGTCTACGGTGAGTTTCATCCAGGAAACAACAAGAGCGTTATTTGCTGTCCAATCTTCGTAATCAGGCGAGTCCTCTGGAGGTTGAGGTATACTCCCATCAGCAAATCCAAATTTATTTCTCGCTTTTAACGCCAATCGAATGTTGGTTGCCCATTCATCGTAGTTAGGACCGCGCAACAAAGGTTTGGAGATCAAAGTTTCCGGGATTATCTCCAGACGTTAAGTCATACGGAGAGATTGTGCGTCTTGTTTGCGAGACAGAGGACACGAGAGATGATTCCGTACCAGTCATCATAGAAGTGTAGACAAGCGAGATCTCAGAATCGAACTGCTAGAAAATCTTGTAGGAGTTTAGATTTTCAAAGCTCTGATACCATGTTAAGAAACCTAAAAAGATGTAAAAGGTTTTCTTGTGTATTACGATGTGAAGGCTACGCCTTATATACATACTCAACGACAACGTATACGTTTTACCTAGTTACACGATTCAATACCAAACTTACAATGTATGGGCTTATGGCCCAATAGCTCGGATGCTACCACTGCGAGTTAGCTCATCTACCTGTCTTATTAACATGTGCATCATTACTGATATATTTGGTTCTGGCGTAGATAATCCACTGATAGTCTGGCTTTGGGGCCTTGGGGAGGTTTATGTTCCTCATCGGAGTTTGGCATTTGGATAGTTTTCGCGGTCTGAGAGAGGGATAGTGCGTATGAAATTGATATGGATGTGATCGGGGCTGACGATTTTATAACGTTAGCAACGATGCAATGCATCAATAGCGGTCGAAGAGAGTTGTCGGGTATGTTATGTGTGTGTGGGGGGGGGGGGCGGGGTGTTCTGCTCTTCTGAGTTCTGTTATGGGATGGCCTCTGTGATGAGCCGTCTCTTTGGCTTGATAGACAGATGTGATTTCTTCCTAGTTGTCATGACTTTACTTTGTGAGTTAAGAATTTTTATTCTCCACGGTGGATGCCAATTTTTGAAGGTGACATCCGTTCTACCGATACCACAATAATATTGTGGAAAAGAAGTAGGGGGCAGGGGCTGGGGCAGAGATTTCCTTTACTATGAAGTGTAAGTAATGATAGGGAATATATATGTAGTGAGTGAAGACAAGAAAACCTTATAGAACGTGTTGACAAATCACACATGAATGAGTCGTCGCTTCTCTATTTTTGTCTTTTGTTTTCTCTGCATCCTCCCTTTTCTAACATTCAATGTGTATTTATTTAGGCCGATTATTTTTTTCTCTTTGGGGGGTTTGGTAAACTTGGCGCATATCATCAATGTTTTAAACTTCTAATAGGTCTAGGGAGTAGGGATAGTGTCGTGACTCCTGGCTAAGTCAGCATTGTCTTTTTGTTTGTTCAGTGGAACAAATAGAAGACAATTGTTATCAATGCTGCATATGTTGACGATCTATTTCCATATGTGAAATATTGTATAGCACAATATGTCTACTAAACTTTGACTATGTTAAATGTTCCGAAAGGAGTTTCAAACCCCCCCCTAAAAAAAACTTATTTTTCTCCAAATTAAAATTTGACAACTTTGAAAAACACAAACTCATACTTCTAAATCTCGAAATAAAAATAGATTTGGCTAAATATTTATCAGCTAACTATTAATTGTTTAATTTAATAATAAACCAAAATTGAAACACACTACAATTAAATCAAATTGATTTATTTATCTTATTACTCCTATTCTAGAAAAATGGTCCCACGTTTTTTCTTCTTCTTCCCCATAAATATTTTTCTCTTGTTTCATTTTTTCGTTGAAGATTTGTAAACTTAAAATTTGAAATAAATGTTTTCATATTATAATAGGGAGAAGAATCTGGGTTGTGATAATAAAGAAAGAGGAGGGCGTTTGTGTGAGTTGAATATTAAAGGTTTTGGTGGAGAAGAGAGGTGCTTTTAAGAGAGTTGTTGGGTGATTTTGCAGTTACCTGATTTTGCAGTTACCTGATTTTGGTTAAATGAGCTTTCGGGTTGGTGGTTTGTGTTTGATGAGGCTGGTTCATCTTCCTCCTCCAAATGGTTATGTGTTTTCTCATTGGACAGGAACTGTGCCATAGGTTCCTCATGAGCAGTAGTGAATCCAAGTTAAAAGGTGTGCAGGCATATACATCCACAATCGATATATTATACTAAAAGGAGTATATTGTGAAAGGAGAGGTCATCTCAGAAAATCGGCCAATCGAAAACTTCTATTTTGCCACATCATGTCATCTTTGGTCGAGAGTGAAAATATCGGGCTTCTCCCCTTGGGCTTATAATAATTCAGAAAACCCATTTTAAATTAGCCTAACTCTCATTCTAAACATAATGTTCGTTGCAAAGTTGCAATAATCGTCTTTTCCACTTCTCCATTACCGTTTCTGTTTCTGCAAATGTCGATCGATTAACCTTCCCACAAGAAAATTATTCAATTCATTCGCCTCATTCATTTGCAACCTCAAACCCGCCATTACCATTTCATCTACAAAACGGTTGTATAATTGCTTTCCAATAGTTAAATCTATATTTGGTCGATGATGTAATGTTGTAAAAGATGTAACGGGATCGGAGAATTTATATTAATAGTCAGGAATAAACAAGCTCATTCAATTACAAGAACTAGAGATGCTAGTCCTGTACAATAGTCTAAACAAGTATCTCTCTTAATTTACGTATCTGGTCGGCTAGTGGCCGAGATCGTCGAAGACTTTGGTGGTGCTTGAAGAGGCGATGCTTCTCCTTTTTCTGCACGTTTCGGTACGTTCCCGATTGTCTTATAAATGAGTCTAACGCCTTTTCTTTATAGTAAAAAGCATTTTATTCTCTAATAAAATCACCATTTGTTGCATAACGTGCCAAAACAGATTTGGTCTTAACTTTTAATGGGCCCATGCTGAGCACAACTCCTACAATAGCCCCTTCTCAGTTCACCAAGTGTCGAGTATTGGTGAATTCTTCTGGAGTTTTTTTTGTGTAAAAATCAACTATGGTTTGATATTTGTCGGGAAACATGACATTACTTTCCTTCCTCTATATAAGTAATAGTAGCATTTATTTTATTTCTTTTCTCTTCGTGGAAGCAAGGTAAATTTCTTATCTTTTTTGTGTTCTTTTTTTCTCTCTCTTATCTCTATACTTCTTCTCTTTCTTGTTGTAGGAGGTGGATTGCATCCCCTTACAAAGTCTATGAAATAACTGGTCTGGACCGATGAGTTCGAAGCCATTTGTCGAGACTCGGCACGCGGCTCGAAGCGCGTGGTCGACGCGCACTCCATCTCAGACAGTTTTTAGCGGCCAAACCTAGTGTGGCCGTCTGGACCAGGCAAACAGAGGGTTACTCGACAAGATGGGCAGTCGGCTCATTCGATGGAGGCCCATTAAGCGATCTCACCTAGGAAACCCTAAAGGGAAGTTGTGTATAAAGAGGGACGAGAGGATGGGCGAAAGGGGGGGGGAGAGAAAAAACATACATATGAATAAGCGACTAGGGTTAGGTTTACATCTAAAAGCTACCGATTTGTACTAGGGTTCTTTAGCCGACCACCGGCATCCTCTTCGTTGTACTCTCTTTAATATATATACGAGCAAACATCTTTCCCGATTTAGTAAGAAAACGTCTTCAAAACAGCCCACCAACGAGTTCAGTCTCTCGATACAAACCGACCGAACTCGGTTCAAACAATTGTCAGCCCACCGTGGGGCTCACTTTTGAAGTAACATTAAAAGTATGACAAACGATTCAGCCGCTTCTGACGAAAGGCCGGAGCCCTCTCCCACCGTCGCTACACCATCTGTGACAGAGTTTGTGGATATTGTCATGGCACGCCTCTTACAACAAGAAGAAGTTCTGAAAGCCATTAACACGCAACTCGCCGCCATCGCCGCCGCCTTGGCTGATCCCACGAGTAACCCTAACACCGTCTGCAGAAGGCTCTTTAACACCGATACCATTCAACAGGGCAAACCCGCAGCTGAGGACCCATCTCGCACGACAGGCGATGAGACCGCTCAACTCCCACGCACCGTCCCGACAAACGACAGCTCAAATCTGCAAACGTCCCGAGAAATCGCTGAGCTAAAACAATCACTCATGGAAATCAACTCCAAAATACACCGCGTAACAAGCTCGCACCGTAGATCGACAGAGTCCTCGCTGCGACGCTCCGAACCCCATTTCCGCAAGAATCAGCGATGTACGTCTCTGGCCCATGGAGAAGATCCGCTTACCAACTTTCCGCGGAGACACGGATCTTTCCGAGCATGTCCATGCCTTTTACATCCCCCTAGATCGCGAAAATATCTCTGATGCCGAGAAGGACTCTGGGTCTTGTCAGCTCTTCATTGAAAGTCTTGATGCGCCAGCGCTCAACTGGTTCTCTCGGCTTCCCGACAACTCCATCGACAGTTTCCACGACCTATCTACCGCATTCTTAGAACATTACATAATTTTCACCAGAAAAGGAGCGATTGCCAAAGATTTATGGAAGTTGTCCCAAGCACCGGGATAATCGCTCCGCGATTACATGGAAAGGTTCAAAACGTAGTATCGAAGGTGAACGTTCCCGATACCATCGCTATTGACGCCTTGTGAACCCGTTCACTCGAAGTTCCGAGATGACCTCTATCGTAACCCAACGACTTCCCTACAAGACGCCATAACTCGATCCAACAACTTCGTCAGGATGGAGGAAGATACTCGAGCAATCATGACAAGGCAGAACGCTTCTAAGTCGACGCAGAAAACGTCGGAGTTGCGAAAAGAGCCGTGACAACACTTGACTAACGACAAAGAAAACGCCAAGAAAGGCTTCGTCTACATCGTTAACGAAGAAGAAATCCAAGATTCGGCACTGTTCGTGCGCGAAAAAGGGTGGAACCAGTGGCCCCAACCCCTAGAGAACAAAGATGTCGACAGAAAGGCCGAAGCGTCCGTAGGAACGTCCAAGTCGTCGATCTCAACAAATTCTGTGAATACCATCAGATGAAAGGTCACAATATACGCGAATGGAAAAAGCTGCATGAAGCGCTCCTGGCGTCCTTTAGCAATGGCACGACCAACGTCGAGCCGCCCGAGCCCAAGCAAAGGAACGCTAAGAACTGGAGTACAAACAAGGAAAAGAAGTTCCAAAAGCAACAAGGAAGGGCGTCCAAAATTTATGTAGAAGCTCGAGGGCCCGAACTAGTCCTGAGAAACAAGGAAAAGCAGGACTCGTTAGCTGAGAAAGAGAAACCGCGACATCGACGGCGCGTCTAGATAATCCTATCCCGTCAAAACGCCTCGTCGGACAAAGAAACTCCTCGTGAATCCGAGGACCTGCAAGTCAAAATAAACAACCTAAGCGCAAGATCGAGCAGCCCCCGAGTTACCGCTTCGGAACTGAGGGATAAGCTGAAGTGAAAGGTAATAGACGACCAGGACCGCCGCGATATTACTTTTGACTTACGAGACGTGATCGAATCTTCCAAAGCGAGAAAAGTCGCGAAAGGTAACTCACCAGACAAACGCAACAGACGACCTGAAGATGCGGATCTCCATAGTCGACTCAATTTCAAAGCGGACGATCTCAGGATTTGACTCAATCGCGCCAAGCCGTAGGATGTCCGACATAAGCCCCACAACTGAAGTTCTCGCCAAAAGCTAGTCGAGGCCAGTGACGATGCAGCATTCGTTATTCGTACACAGATTAGCCCAAAAAAACCTCGTAGCAGAACACCTAAACATAATAATGGGTGGTTCGCCCCCATGCGGCGATTCAGTCCGTTCCGTAAAAGACTATAGGCGACAAGCAACCACCTCTCAAAAATGGCCGCTCAAACCAGAAAGCGATCAGTCAACGTCTTCTCCCAAGAGGATGCGATCAGCGTCCACATGCCGCTTAACGATCCGCTCCACGTCGAACTCGGAATCGGCGACTGCAAAGTGACCTAGATTTTGATAGATACCGGCAGCTCGGTCGACCTAATACTCCGGAAGACGCTTGATAAGATGGGAATCGACGTTCGCGACGTAAAACCATCTTACCGAACCTTTACCGGGTTCAATGGATTATCCAAAAAATGTTGGGTACAATTCGACTCCTGGTATACGCTAACGGGGTCACAAGGTCGGTTAAGTTTTCCGTGATCGGCACCAAGGCGCCGTATAACACCATCCTCGGAACCCTTTGGTTGCATTTCGTACGGGCTGTGTCATCAACTTACCACTAATGCGTCAAGTTCCCAGGGCCCGACGGCCAGATCCGCACCCTTCGCGGCGACCAACAAGCAGCCCACGATCTTATGATTGCAACAGTTAAACTCTAGTAGTCTTCTCTCCATGTCAACTCGGTATCAAAGTTGATTCACAAAGTACGCCCACAAAAGAAAGAAGTCCTTGAGATATCAATCAGTAATGACGACCCCAGTAGGATCGTACGCATCGATGCCTATCTACTGATGATATGCATCGTAAAATCACCTCATTTCTCCAACAGAACGCGTCCACCTTCGCTTGGACTACGTTCGATATGAAAAGCATCGACCCGAATATTACCACTCACAAACTTAACGTCGACCCGACATTTAAACCATCTGGTAGAAGCGACGAAGGCTCGCCCCGAGCGATCCAAAGCTGTAAATGAAGAAATCCACTGCTTGCTCGGCGCCGGGTCTATTACAGAAGTACATTACCCGGAATGGTTAGCCAATCCAGTGGTAGTAAGAAAAAGAGCGGAAAATGGCGCGTCTGTGTCGATTTCACCGACTTGAACAAAGCTTGCCCAAAAGATAGTTTTCCACTTCCGCATACCAACCGATTGGTAGAATCTACCGCGGCGAATGAACTGTTGACGTTTATGGACGCCTTTTCCGTCTATAATCAGATAACGATGCATCCCGACGACCGTGAGAAGACGACGTTTATCACAAATCGAGGAACCTACTGCTACAACGTGATGCACTTCGGCCTAAAAAATGCCGGAGCAACGTATCAGAGGCTCGTGAACCGGATGTTCGCTGACAAACTTGGAATAACTATGGAAGTCTACATGGATGATATGCTAGTTAAGTCGCTCCACGCGACTGACCACCTGAAGCACCTGCAAGATTGCTTCCAATTTTTTTGGCCCACCATGAACTCCGTTTGCCAGGTCTACGCACAACACTGCGACTCCTGCCAACAATACACTGTCCGACGGGAACTTTCCAAACCATGACGGCCCCATACCCATTCATGCGGTGGGGGATGGACATAATCGGTCTGATGCCGAACTCTCGACAGTGCCACTTCATCTTAGTCCTTACCGACTAATTCACGAAATGGGTTGAAGCCGACTCCTTTGTCGCAATCATGGACATTGAAGTCAAGGGCTACGTATGGAAAAATATCATCTGTCGGCATGGGTTCTCTTACGAAATCATCACCGACAATGGCTCTCAATTCACCTCAGGCAAGTTTCATGAGTTCTGCGACAAATGGAAGATTCGCCTGAACATAGCTTCCCCGCGTTACCCCCAGAGCAACGGCCAAGCTGAAGCGACCAAACAAAATCATCATAGACGATATAAAGAAATGGCTCGACTTAAAGAAGGGCGTTGGGTGGATTGCATCCCCTTACAAGGCTCATGAAATAGCTGGCCTGGCCCGATGAGTTCGAAGCAATTTGTCGAGACTCGGCTCGCGGTTCGAAGCGCGTGGTCGACGCGCACTCCATCTCAGACAACTTTTAGCCGCCGAACCTAGTGTAGCCGGCTGGACCAGGAAAACAGAGGGTTCCTCGACGAGATGGGCAGTTGGTCCATTCGATCGAGGCCCATTAAGCGATTCGACCTAGGAAACCCTAAAGGGAAGTTGCCTATAAAAAGGAACGAGAGGACGGATGAAAGGGGGGGGGAGAAAATAACAGACATATGACTACGCGGCTAGGGTTAGGATTACATCTAAAAACTACCGATATGTACTAGGGTTCTTTAGCCGACCACCGGCATCCTCTTCTTTGTACTCTTTCTTTAATATATATACGAGCAAACATCTTTCCCGGTTTAGTAAGAAAACGTCTTCAAAACAGCCCAGCGACGAGTTTAGTCTCTCGATACAAACCGACCGAACTCGGTTCAAACACTTGTGGCCCTCCTCTCTCTCTCTCTTTTTGACACTTTAGAAAAGAGGGTTTTGTCGATGAGCTGAGATCAGAGCAGGGGCGAGGTTTGAGCAAGGTCGAGATTCGGGCGAAGACAGAGGTCTTCGTTAGTGGAATTGCAATCGTCTGGCGAATTTGGTGCTGCTGAAGGACACTGGTTGGAATGGCGTCGGGTTCTGGTCGTCGTGAGCTGGGATGGGGCGTGTTGTGATAGCTGGTGATGAGGCTAGCAGCTTTTACCGTAGGTTCAAGCATTATGTCCATGATCGATATAAATAATCTCTTAAGGCCCGTATGATTCTCTTTTCTTTTAACTTTATTAATCTCATTTGTTGGGTCACATTTACAGTAGGTTCGGTCAAAGACGTAGCTAATGCTTGCTGCGTAGCTGAGGAAGATAGCCATGGCGGTAGCGTAGGAAGAGAAGCACAACAGATGGGTTATTATATTTTCTATGGGGTAATTGATCAGAAATTTAGAAATAAATACAGTAGCAGATCAGTTAATATTTTTGAATTTATTTATATTAATATACTAGAGAAAACGCCGGTGAGGCAAAACAGAATATCGCTGGGAAACGTGACTACAATGATCTCTTGATTATACCATGTTCCTCTGTTTAGATTAATTTAAACTTCTGTGTGTCTTGACCTGAGGCATTCGTTTGGCTTACCCTCCATGTCTATAAGTTTATTTTCAGATGATTCTACTTTCAGTATTAGTTGCAGGGTTGAGTAATAGTTGCCTTCTGTTTTTCATGTCTGATTGTTTACTAAGCCTACCTCTCTATCTCTTCCCTTTGTCTGGACCTGACATATGATTTATTGTGGCTCTCCATGAGCAAAGCTTTTGCAGATAACAAAGTCATTGAGTAGGAACCTACATTGGCAAGAGCTTACCTCCGAAACGGGTATGTCATTGTCTCTCTGTATTAAATTTGATGACACTTTGATGATGATAAATTTAAAAATGATTGGAATCATGATATATCTTCTCACACTATTATGTATTTGCAGCACTGCTTTGGGCCTTGGTCTCACATTAAACAAACACGATGGCTAGTGCTGTTAGAATTGATGATTTATGAAGAGAAAGAGTATGAACACTCAAGAACACTCAAGAACACTCAAGAACAAATAAGAAGGAGAGAAACTTATTACCTTGATTCATTTCTTTGCAAATACATTGTAATATATAGAGAATACAAAAGACATCTTCCATAAACAAGGTCCATGAATTCATGAACTCCCATAAACAAGGTCCATGATTTTGGGAACCATGTTTTAAGGATCCATGAATTCATGAGCTCCCATAAACAAGGTCCATAATTTTGGGAACCATGTTTTAGGGATCCATGATTTCTTCATGTCAACACTCCCCCTCAAGCTTGACCATATGGAACAAGTCAAGCTTGGAAAGCCATGAAGTATTCCCTCATTAAAACCTTTACTTGAAAAAACCACTTGGGATAAAAACCAAGCAAAGGAAAAAGAGTAGAACACTCCATGGTGAGGGGATCACTGACATGGAAGGTTTATGAGTCCTAGTCTTGGAAGAATGGACTCACAAACTTTGCTGCTGGCCGCCTTGGTGAAGATGTCCGCCAGTTGATCTTCACTCCTTGTGTAGCATGGGAGGATCACTTGCTGCTCTACTGCTTGTCTTACCTTGTGGCAGTCTACTTCTATGTGTTTTGTCCTCTCATGGAAGACTGAATTGGACGCAATGTGTATTGCGGCTTGGTTGTCACAATGCATGGTCATGGGGTTGGTGATCTCAATCCCCAAGTCGCCTAGAAGACTCTTTATCCAGATGAGTTCACTGGTTAATTTCCTCATTGATCTGAACTCTGCTTCTGCACTTGAGCAAGACACAACCTTCTGCTTCTTACTTTTCCATGTAACCAAATTTCCTCCAATGAATGTGCAATAGCCGGTAGTTGATCTTCTGTCTGTTCTGTCTCCAGCCCAATCTGCATCACAGTATCCAACAACCTCAGTGTTTCTGTTGCAAGCCATCCATACGCCTTGACCCGGAGCCTCCCTTAAGTATCTTAGGATTCTCTCCACCATGTTCCAGTGATGAACCTTGGGATTTTGCATGTGCTGGCTAACCTGATTTACTGCAAAACAAACATCTGGCCGGGTAATGGTTAGATAGATCAGCTTCCCAACAATTCTCCTATATTGCTTGACATCTTCAAATGGAGTATCTTCATACTCCCCCTCTCGCAGTGTCTTGTAGCCCTCTTCAAGTGGTGTCTTGGCTTGTCTTCTTCCAAGATCTCCTGCCTCCTTTAGAATATCCAAAGTATATTTTCTTTGGGACATGAACAACCCCTCCTTTGATCTGCACATCTCAATCCCGAGGAAGTACTTCAGTTCACCTAGATCCTTGATGTCAAATGCGGTCTTGAGGAATGTCTTGGTTGCACTGATCCCCTCCTTGTCACTACCAGTAATGATGATGTCGTCCACATAGACTAGGATCACAATAATCCCGGACTTGCTGGTGAGAGTGAAGAGTGTGTGATCCGCTTGAGACTTCACAAATCCTCTTCCATTCAATGTAGTGCTTAGTTTGTGGTACCAAGCTCTTGGTGATTGCTTCAAGCCATAGATCGCCTTTCTGAGTCTGAGGACATTTCCTGGCTTTACCATCTCTTCCATTCCCGGAGGTGGTCTCATGTACACTTCATCTTCTAGTTCACCTTGTAGAAAAGCATTCTTTACATCCATTTGCCAAAGATCCCACTCTAGGTTCACTGCCAATGAGATGAGTATCCGGATTGTATGAAGCTTCGCCACTGGTGCAAACGTGTCTAGATAATCTTCTCCATACACTTGTGTGTATCCTCTTGCTACCAGTCTGGTTTTCTTCCTTTCTGGCTTTCCATTTGCAAGATACTTGATGGTATGCAAGAGTCTGCTGGTCACGGCTTTCTTTCCTCTTGGAAGCTCAGTCTCATACCAGGTGTTGTTCTTGATCATGGCATTGATCTCTTCTTCAACAGACTCTCTCCATTCTTTGTCTTGCATTGCCTCTTCATAGGTGTTTGGGATGTACTCTTGATCCAATTCTCCAATGAAGACTTGATGTTCTTCTGGATATTGAGCAAGCGAGCATACTGCACTCACTGGATGTGCCACAGCTTTAGCATTAAAGTAGACTTTCGGTTGCCTGATTCTTGTGCTCCTTCTCAAAGGCTGTATCTGATCAGGTGCTGCCTCATTTGTTTCTTCTGGAACTTGATCTTGAGTCTCAGGAACTGATTCTGATTTGGTCTCATCCTGATCATGAGCTTTTTGTTGATTCCCCCTTTCAGGGTCAGGATGGGCAATTTTTTCATTTTCATTAATCACATCTTCTTCAACTACAGCTTCTGGAACAGGTGCAGTAGCTTCAGGGATATTCCTTCTTGTTTCTTGAGTTGCTGGAGACATGCCAATGCCGAAGTTCTCCAAAATGATTCTGAGGTTTGTGGCTCTTTCTGATTGCGGTAAGTCCCTCAGATCATCCCAATTCTTCACCTCATAATATCCCTTTGTTTCCACAAACTTCACATCCCTTGATATTAAAACTTTTCTGGCTACTGGATCATAGCACTTATACCCCTTTTGTGTTGGAGAGTAGCCAATGAACATCGCTTTTGTGCTCCTGGCATCCAGTTTGTTTCTCTGCTCCCCTGGTATCAGCACAAAGCAGAGACATCCAAACACCCGTAAGTGGTCCAAAGCCGGCTTAGTCTGGTTAAGGACTTCAAACGGTGATAGATCTTTGAGGACTTGAGTTGGAGTCCTATTGATCAGATAAGTAGCAGTCACCACCGCATCACTCCAGAATCTCTTTGGAACATTGGTGTGGAACATCATTGATCTGGCTACCTCCATCAGGTGTCTGTTCTTCCTTTCAGCAACTCCGTTTTGTTGAGGAGTATATGGACAGCTTGTTTGATGAATAATTCCATGTTGAGCCAGGTACTGTTTGAATGCATGACTTGTGTATTCTCCACCATTGTCTGATCTGAGGATCTTCAGCTTGGCATTGAAGTGGTTGGAGACATGAGCTTGGAAATTCTTGAAGGCGTCTAACACCCTATCCTTGGACTGAATCAGTGTCAACCAAGTGTATTTGGATTTTTCATCAATGAAGGTGACAAAGTATTTGTGATTCTCCCTTGACACACATGGAGCCGTCCATACATCAGAGTGAACCAAGTCAAAGCAACTCTCATAGGTGGTGCCAGACCGTGG
Organism: Moricandia arvensis; assembly: GCA_905132765.1. Lineage (NCBI taxonomy): Eukaryota > Viridiplantae > Streptophyta > Magnoliopsida > Brassicales > Brassicaceae > Moricandia > Moricandia arvensis. The sequence continues at coordinate 8,435 of CAJHQP010008624.1, read as the reverse complement.
AAAGACTGTCCTACAATGCTTCCCCAATATGCAGGCTTCACACTCTTCATTCTTAGACACCACTCCAGGGAATATCAGGTTTAGAGCTCTTGTATGGGGATGTCCCAATCTGGCATGCCATATTGTGTTCTCAGCGCCATTAACGGTGCTAGCCAGGCAGTGAGGCATAGATGATTCTGGCACCATATTCCTCTCAAGATGATACATCTGCTGATGGTTGTGCCCTTTTCCAATGACCTTTCCTGTCTTCAGGTCTTGAAACTCAACTTCATCTGGTCTGTACACAACTTGGCAGCCCAAATCAATCGTAGCCCTTCTTACTGATAACAAGTTAGATGAAAATCCAGGCATATACAAGGCAGTAGATTCCTTATCAAACACTTTAAGGTTCCCTATCCCTTCTATCTTCACCTTATCACCATTTGCTATGACTACATTCCCTACGGCAGGCTGGATATTACTAATCAAGTTCCTATCACAAATCATGTGATGGCTTGCTCCTGAATCTATTATGATAGGTTTAGAGTCAAGAGAATGTGTACCAGCCTTCTTGGAAGCAATGAGAGCCAAGACAGTGCTCCAGATAAAGGAATTGGCGTCTTTTCTGGTCACAAAATCATCAGATGAAGTCGTACCAACTTGATTTCTCCACATGTCTTCAGTTGAATCACCCATGTGAGCAGAATACATGGTTCTCCCTTGAATTGCTTGCTGCTCCTTGGGTTTACATTTATCCGGCTGGCCTTTGAGAGGATCACCATCATCTAGGCATGAAATCTTTCTTCCAGTAAAGAAATTCTTTATCAGTGTGTTGAATGATGAGTCTAGGTGTAGGAGAAAGCTGAGGAACCGGTCGTTCTCATAGATGGTTTGGAGACTCTCCCATAAACACCCATAAGCGGTTTGAAGACTCTCCCATAGTCTCTTGGCGGTTTTGATGTGAGAATTGATCTTCAGGATTGGTTTTGACAAGGAGTTACAGATGAGAGCCAGAGCTTGTTGGTCTTCTTGAACCCATTGGTTGTGGTTGTTCACGTATCTATCTTCTTCAGCCATCCTCTTTGAAGTTCCAGCCTTCATGATATGGCTGTCCCAAAGTCCATGACATCCAAGGTGATTCTGGCCACTCTTGACCATGAGAGATAATTAGGACCCTCAAGGGTCACGGAAATTATGTTTTCCTTCTCCATTTTTATGATTGCGGAATGAGAATAACATAAAAGCTTTGCTGAATAAAAGAGAAGGATAGAGAAGGTTTGCGGAATGAAGTAGGAGCTTAAAGCTCTGATACCATGTTAGAATTGATGATTTATGAAGAGAAAGAGTATGAACACTCAAGAACACTCAAGAACACTCAAGAACAAATAAGAAGGAGAGAAACTTATTTCCTTGATTCATTTCTTTGCAAATACATTGTAATATATAGAGAATACAAAAGACATCTTCCATAAACAAGGTCCATGAATTCATGAACTCCCATAAACAAGGTCCATGATTTTGGGAACCATGTTTTAAGGATCCATGAATTCATGAGCTCCCATAAACAAGGTCCATAATTTTGGGAACCATGTTTTAGGGATCCATGATTTCTTCATGTCAACAAGTGCACCTCACATAACAACCATATGCCTAGTGCACCATACTGCGACAAACACTGCGATGATAGTAACATGCAATGGTGAATCCCTCCTCTGTTGAGAGAGGGATTTAGGTTCAGCGAATAAGTTCCTCAACAACTAGGCTGCATATTCATCGAGCAACGTATGGGGTAATGTTCCAGTTATTGTCGCTCTTTGTCGTGGTTTGGGCCGGATAGAGGCATTAGCTCGGATGCTACCACTGCGAGTTAGGTCATCCACCTGTCTTATTAACATGTGCATCATTACTGATATATTTGGTTCTGGCGTAGATAATCCACTGATAGTCTGGCTTTGGGGCCTTGGGGAGGTTTATGTTCCTCATCGGAGTTTGGCATTTGGATAGTTTTCGCGGTCTGAGAGAGGGATAGTGCGTATGAAATTGATATGGATGTGATCGGGGCTGACGATTTTTTTAACGTTAGCAACAATGCAATGCATCAATAGCGGTCGAAGAGAGTTGTCGGGTATGTTATGTGTGTGTGTGGGGGGCGGGGTGTTCTGCTCTTCTGAGTTCTGTTATGGGATGGCCTCTGTGATGAGCCGTCTCTTTGGCTTGATAGACAGATGTGATTTCTTCCTAGTTGTCATGACTTTACTTTGTGAGTTAAGAATTTTTATTCTCCACGGTGGATGCCAATTTTTGAAGGTGACATCCGTTCTACCGATACCACAATAATATTGTGGAAAAGAAGTAGGGGGCAGGGGCAGGGGCTGGGGCAGAGATTTCCTTTACTATGAAGTGTAAGTAATGATAGGGAATATATATGTAGTGAGTGAAGACAAGAAAACCTTATAGAACGTGTTGACAAATCACACATGAATGAGTCGTCGCTTCTCTATTTTTGTCTTTTGTTTTCTCTGCATCCTTCCTTTTCTAACATTCAATGTGTATTTATTTAGGCCGATTATTTTTTTTTTCTCTTTGGGGGGTTTGGTAAACATGGCGCATATCATCAATGTTTTAAACTTCTAATAAGCCTGGAGTAGGGATAGTGTCGTGACTCCTGGCTATGTCAGCATTGTCTTTTTTGTTTGTTCAGTGGAACAAATAGAAGACAATTGTTATCAATGGCGCATAGGTTGATGATCTATTTCCATATGTAAAATATTGTATAGCATCATATGTCTACTAAACTTTGACTATGTTAAATGTTCCGAAAGGAGTTTCAAACTTGTTCCCCCCCCCTCCATAAAAAAACTTATTTCTCTCCAAATTAAAATTTGACAACTTTGAAAAACACAAACTCATACTTCTAAATCTCGAAATACAAAAACCAAAATAGATTTGGCTAAATATTTATAAGCTAACTATTAATTGTTTAAATTTAATAATAAACCAAAATTGAAGCTTACTACAATTAAATCAAATTGATTTATTTATCTTATTACTCTATTCTAGAAAAATGGTCCCAAGCACCGGGGGCAATCGCTTTGCGATTTCATGGAAAGGTGAACGTTCCCGATGCCATCGCTATCGATGACTTGATGAACACTTTATACGTTCACTCGAAGTTCCGAGATGACCTCTATCGTAACCCAACGTCTTCCCTACAAGACGCCACAACTCGATCCAACAACTTAGTCCAGAAGGAGGAAGATACTCGAGCAATCATGACAAGGCAGAACGCTTCTAAGTCGAAGAAGAAAATGTCGGAGTTGCGACAAGAGCTGCGACAACACTTGACTAGCGACAAAGAAAACGCCAAGAAAGGCTTCGTCTACGTCGTTAACGAAGAAGAAATCCCAGATTCGGCACTGTTCATGCGCGAAAAAGGTGGAACCAGTGGCCCCAACCCCTAGAGAACAAAGATGACGACAGAAAGACCGAAGCGGCCGCAGGAACGTCCAAGTCGTCGATCTCAACAAATTCTGTGAATACCATCAGATGAAAGGTCACGATATACGCAACTGCAAACAACTGCATGAAGCACTCTTGGCATCCTTCAGCAATGGCACGACCAAAGTCGAGCCGCCCAAGCCCAAGCAAAAGAACGCTAAAAACTAGAGTAAAAACAAGGAAAAGAAGGTCCAAAAGCAACAAGGAAGGGCGTCCCGAAGTTATGTAGGAGCTCCAAGGCCCGAACTAGTCCTGAGAAACAAGGAAAAGGAGGACTTGTCAGCTGAGGAAGAAAAACTGCACCATCGACGATGCGTCCAGGTAGTCTTATCCCGTCAAAATGCCTCGTCGAACGAAGAAACTCCTCGTGAATTCGAGGACCTGCGAGACGAGTCATAATAAAAAACCTAAGCGCAAGATCGAGCAGCCCCCAAGTTACTGCTTCGGAACTGAGGGACAAGCTGAAGCAAAAGGTAATTGACGACCAGGACCCCCGCGATATTACTTTCGACTTACGAGACGTGATCGAATCTTCCAAAGCAAGAAAAGTCGCGAAAGGTAACTCACCACACAGACTCAACAGACGACCTGAAGATACGGATTTCAGTAGTTGACTCAAATCCAAAGCAGACGATCTTAGGATTCGACTCAATCGCACCCAAGCCGTCAAATCTCTGACATAAGCTCCATGACCGAAGTTCTCGCCAAAAGCTAATCGAGGCTAGTGACGACGCAGCATTCGATCTTCGTACACAGATCAGCCTGAAACAAACCTCGTGAGCAGAACTCCTAAACGTAATAATGGGTTGTTCGCCCCCATGCGGCGATTCAGTCCGTTCCGTAAAAGACTATAGGCGACAAGCGAGCACCTCTAAAAAATGGTCGCTCAAACCAGAAAGCGATCCACCAACGTCTTCTCCGCAGAGGATGCGATCATCGTCCACATGCCGCTTAACGATCTGCTCCTCGTCGAACTCGGAATCGGCGACTGCAAAGTGACCAAGATTCTGATAGACACCGGCAGCTCAGTCGGCCTAATCTTTCGGAATACGCTTGACAAGATGGGGATCGACATTCACGATGTAAAACCATCTTTCTGAACCTTTACCGGGTTCAATCGATTGTCCAAAGAAATGCTGGGAGCCATTCGACTCCTGGTATACGCTAACGGGGTCAAAAGATTGGTCAAGTTTTTCGTAATCGGAACCAAGGCGCCGTATAACACCATCCTCGGAACCCCTTGGTTGCATTCCGTACGGGCTGTATCATCAACTTACAACCAATGCGTCAAGTTCCCAGGGCCCGACGGCCAGATCCGCACCCTTCGCGGCGACCAACAAGCAGCCCATGATCTTCTGATTGCAATAGTTAAACTCTAGTAGTCTTTGCTCCATGTCAACTCAGTATGAAAGTTGACTCACAAAGTACGCCCGCAGAAGAAAGAAGTCCTTAAGATATCAATCGGAAATGACAACCCAGTAGGATCGTACGTATCGATGCCTATCTGTCTGATGATATGCATCGTAAACCTATCCGGCAGAAGCGACGAAAGCTCGGCCCTGAGCGATCCAAAGTAGTAAATGAAGAAATCCACTGCTTGCTCGGCGCCGTGTCTATTACAGAAGTACGTTACCCAGAATGGTTAGCCAATCCGGTGGTAGTAAGAAAAAAGAGCGGCAAATGGCGCGTCTGCGTCGATTTCACCGACTTGAACAAAGCCTGCCCAAAAGATAGTTTTCCACTTCCGCATATCGACCGATTGGTCGAATCTAGCACAGGGAATGAACTGTTGACGTTTATGGACGCCTTTTACGTCTATAATCAGATAGCAATGCATCCCGACAACCGTGAGAAAACGGCGTTTATCACAAATCGAGGAACCTACTGCTACAAAGTGATGCCCTTCGACCTTAAAATTGGCGGAGCAACGTATTAGAGGCTCGTGAACCAGATGTTCACCGACAAACTTGGAATAACGATGGAAGTCTACATGGATGATATGCTAGTTAAGTCGCTCCACGCGACTGACCACCTGTAGCACCTGCAAGATTGCTTCCAAACACTTAACGAGTACGAAATGAAGCTTAACCCAACTAAATGTACCTTCAGAGTTACCTTAGGAGATTTCCTCAGATACATCATTACTCAACGAGGAATCGAACCAAATCCTAAGCAGATATCGGCGATACTCGATCTTCCCAGCCCGAGGAACTGTCAAGAAGTACAACGATTAACCGGAAGCATCGCTGCTTTAAATCAATTCATCTCTCGATCAACCGAAAAGTGCCTCCATTTCTATGATCTTCTTAGGAGGAAAAACAAGTTTGTTTGGGACGACATGTGCGAGGAAGCATTCAAACAACTCAAACTTTACTTGAACACGCCCCCCCCCCCCCGTTCTCTTAAAACCTGAGAACAAAGACATTCTCTCGCTATACTTCACCGTATCCTCAATGGCCGTGAGCATCGTCCTAATCAAGGAAGATCGGGACGACAAAAACCCGTGTTATATACCATTAAACGCATGACGGACCCCGAAAAACGGTACCCAACCCTCGAGAAAATGGCTCTCACAGTCATTACTTCAGCGAGAAAATTACCTCCCTACTTTAAGTCGCACACAATTGAAGTTCTTAGTACCCAGCCTTTGCGCACCGTCATGCAAAACACCTACCAGTTGGGCAAACTCTCTAAATGGGCCATCGAACTCAGCGAGCACGATATAACCTACAAGAACGGCACTGCGGCTAAGTCTCAAGTCTTGGCCGACTTCTTGATCGAGCTCTTCCCAGAACTTGAACAAGATCTACGAGTAAAGGCTCTGGTGCTGGAGTTCAATTACAGTCGCCAACGGGCGAATTCATTCGGCAATCGTTCAGTTTCAGATTTGCCGCTTCTAACAACGAGGCGGAATACGAATTTTTAATTGCCAGACTCCGCTTAGCTAAATCTGTCAAAGCGAACCACCTCAGCGCATACTGCAACTCTCAACTAGTCACGAGCCAGTTCAGCGGCGGTTACGACACCAGGAACAACAGAATGAATGCCTACCTGAAACTCCTTCACACGCTAGCCAAAGAATTCGACTTCTTCAAACATATCAAAGTTCCCCGAGGGGAAAATTTCTGCGCCGACGCCCTAGCCGCCCTAGGGAGCAAGATTCGGGATCAGATTGAGCAAAAAATCCCGATCCATCAGCAAATCAAGCATTCACACGACCAGAAATGAGTCATGTCATGTCACTGAAATCTCCAATCAACCCACTGATGTCTTGGACGAACCACACGGCGTCTCCCCGGAACGAGAAGAACAATCACCCTCAGATTAGCGAACTGAACTGATCGATTACCTGAGGAACGACACACTACCTGCCAATAAATGGGCCGCTCGCCGCTTGAAAAGGCGTAGTTCCCATTACGTTTTCACCAACAAAGCCCTTTACCGCTACACCGCCGACAAAATCCTCTTGAAATGCCTTCACGGGGAGGACACCGAGTTGGTCATGGTCGAGACACATGAGGGCACTGCAGGAAACCATGCGGGCGGCCGTGCGTTGGCTCTGAAGATAAAGAACCCAAATTCTTTTGGCCCACCATGAACTTCGATTGCCAGGTCTACGTACATCACTGCTACTCCTGCCAACGCCACGCTCCAACAATACACTGTCCAACGGAAACCTTCTGAACCATGACGGCCCCATACCCATTCATGCGGTGGGGGATGGACATAATCGGTCCGATGCCGAACTCTCGACAGTGTCGCTTCATCTTAGTCCCTACCGACTAATTCACGAAATGGGTTGAAGCCGACTCCTTTGTCGCAATCACGGACACTAAAGTCCAGGGCTATGTATGGAAAAATATCATCTGTCGGCATGGGCTCTCTACGAAATCATCACCGCTCCCAATTCACCCCAGGCAAGTTTCATGAGTTCTGCGACAGATGGAAGATTCACCTGAACACAGCTTCCCCGCGCTACCCCCAGAGCAACGGCCAAGATGAAGCGACCAACCAAACCATCATAGACGGTATAAAGAAACGGCTTGACTTAAAGAAGGGGCGTTGGGTGGGTTTCATCCCCTTACAAGGCTCATGAAATAGCTGGACTGGCCCGATGAGTTCGAAGCCATTTGTCAAGACTCGGGTCGCGGCTCGAAGCGCACTCCATCTCATACAACTTTTAGCCGCCGAACCTAGTGTAGCCGGCTAGACCCAGGCAAACAAGAGGGTTACTCGACGAAGATGGTCAGTTGGCCCATTCAATCGAGGCCCATTAAGCGATTCGACCTAGGAAACCCTAAAGGGAAGTTTTCTATAAAGAGGGACGAGAGGACGGATGAAAGGGGGGAGAAAAATACAGACATATGACTACGCGGCTAGAGTTATGATTACATCTAAACACTACCGATTTGTACTAGGGTTCTTTAGCCGACCAACGACATCCTCTTCGTTGTACTCTCTCTTTAATATATATACGAGCAAAACATCTTTCCCGGTTTAGTAAGAAAACGTCTTCAAAACAGGTTAGCGACGAGTTCAGTCTCTCGATACAAACCGACCAAACTCGGTTCAAACACGTGTGGCCCTCCTCTCTCTCTCTCTTTTGACACTTTAGAAGAGAGTTTTTTGTCGATGAGCTGAGATACGAGCAGGGGCGAGGTTCGAGCAAGGACGAGATTTGGGCGAAGACAGAGGTCTTCGTTAGTGGAACTGCAATCGTCTGGCGAATTTGGTGCTGCTGAAGGACACTGGTTGGAATGGCGTCGGGTTTTGGTCGTCGTGAGCTGGGATGGGGAGTGTTGTGATAGCTGGGTATGAGGCGAGCAGCTTTTACCGTAGGTTCAAGCATTATATCCATGATCGATATAAATAATCTCTTAAGGCCCGTATGATTCTCTTTTCTTTTAACTTTATTAATCTGATTTGTTGGGTCACTGTTGAACCGAGTCGATCGTATA
>CAJHQP010008623.1:0-26098 GCA_905132765.1 Moricandia arvensis | reverse complement strand
ATTTAGCTTCTTGCATCTTGATTTAACCAAATTCTGGTTTTCTCAGAATCAAGAGAATTGCAAATTCTGAAATGGTAAAACTGAATCACTCGGTTAAAAGGGGATAACTTCGTCATCATAACTGCCTATGATATTGATTCAACATCAGGGATGGTTATCTACTGATTTATGAGTCAAATCAAGCTTCTACATCATGTTCATTCTGGTTTGATCAGAATCATTAAGAAATTGACCAAATCTCCAAAAAGGGTAAACTGGATCAACTTCGATTAAAAGTGGGATAACTTCTTCATCGTAACTCCTATGTATTAATTTCAACTTCAGGGTGATTATCCACTGATTTATGAATCCAAATCAAGCTTTTACATCTTGATTCATTCTGGTTTAATTAAAATCACGAATAATTGCCAAATCTCCAAACAGGATAAACTGAAATCACTTGGCTAAAGAGGATAACTTCTAATCATAACTCCTATTATATTGATTCAACTTCAGGGTGGTATCCACTAATTTATGAGTCCAAATCAAACTTCTTACACTCGTGCATCAATCTGGTCTGATTAGAAAAAATAGAAGAAATTTACAAATCTCCAAACAGGGTAAACTAGAATCACTTCGATTAAAAGGGGGATAACTTCTTCATCATAACTCCTATGATATGGGTTAAACTTCAGGGTGATTATCCACTGATATATGAGTCCAAATAAAGGCTTCTTACATCTTTTTTTCATTCTGGTTTGATTAGAATCAAGAAGAAATTGTCAAATCTCCAAACAGTGTAAACTGGAATCACTTCTATTGAAAGTTGGATAACTTCTTCATCATAACTCCTATGATATTGATTCAACTTCAGGGTGATTATCCACTGATTTATGAGTCCAAATAAAGCTTCTACATCTTGATTCATTCTAGTTTGATTAGAATCAAGAAGAAATTGTCAAATCTCCAAACAGTGTAAACTGGAATCACTTTGATTAAAAGTGGGATACCTTCTTCATCATAAATCCTTATGATATTGATTCAACTTCAAGGTGATTATCCACTGATTTATGAGTCCAAATCATGATATTTACATCGTGATTCATTCTGGTTTGATTAGAATTAAGAAGAAATTCCCAAAATCTCCAAACAATGGTAAACTGGAATCACTTCGGTTAAAGGTGGGATAAACTTCTTTATCATAACTCCTATGATATTGATTCAACTCAGGGTGATTATCCACAGATTTATTACTCCAAATCAAGCTTCTTAAATCGTGATTCATTCTAGTTTGATTAGAATCAAGAAGAATTGTTATCAAATCTCCAAACAGGGTAAACTGGAATCACTTCGGTTAAAAGTGGGGTATCTTCTTGATCATAACTCCTATTATATTGATTCAAGTTCAGGGTGATTCTCCACTTCTATATGAGTCCAACTCAAGTTTCTTACATCGTGATTCATTCTGGTTTGATTAGAATCAAGAAGAAATTGTCAAATATCCAAACATGGTAAACTTAAAATCACTTCGGTTAAAAGTGGGATAACTTCTTCATCATTACTCTTATGATATTGATTCAACTTTGATATAATCCTGGGTGAGAGGATCACGTCCCTGAATTCTCTCCAATGATTGTGAGAATGAAAACAAGTAATGGATTGATTTGATACTTCTAAGAGTTGCGGAATGGCTCTTAGACTATCGGTTTTTGCTCTCAGATCTTCTCTGATACCACTTGATACGATCCTAGGTGTAAGTAATCTAGTCCTTGAATATTATCCAATGATTGTTATGAGTAACTGACGAAATTCCTAGAGCTTCGAAGTGCTAAAGGCGGGTTTCCAAAGTGCCCACTTTGAAACTGTATGTATCCAAATGGTGGATTAAAGTGAAACTTCTAAGAGTTGTGGAATTGCTCTCAGACTTTCAATGGTTTGCTTGCAAGGTAAGGATGAAGGATCCGAGATACACTTAGAACTAGCTTGATCAAACAAGATTCAGAGAATGCTTTGAAAAGAAAGAGTTTGATGATATTATTGAAGTTTCTGACCAGAATATAAAGAAAAGAAGGTTGTACATGCACAGCTTCTTGGAAACACACAACAAAATTAATGCAAACAAAGACTAAAGTTAAAATTTAAAAGATAGACTTCTGGATCCTTCTTCATGGATGAAAATGGGATAGAAAATGGGCCTGGTTTCATCAAGAGGCTCATGTGTAGTGTTGTTCCAAGCCTCATTAAAAACCTTGTTTGGAAAACCTAATGGGATAAACCCAAACCAAGGAAAAGAGTGCAAGTCACAACACCTCTCTTGATGAATGTCTTAGATGGCTTGAATCACAACCAGAGTGGTTGGATAAGCACACTCTAGACTGCCCTTAATAGTGTGTACGAGTTGATGAAGAGCTTGCTGGAATCTTGCTTGTTTGGACCTAGTCATTGGACCAATGGGTACATTTAGATCCTTGTCCTTTGTATCCTCAGGTTCAAGCTGTTCTTTAGTTTCATCTTTGACTTCATTAAGCTCTGGTTCAAGCGGTTCCATTTCTTCAGCTCCATTGCTTGCCAAGATCACATCATCCTCTCCCACTTGAGAAGGATTTGACCTCAAATCCGTTTTACGGTTGCTGATTTGTTTGTGTAGACATGACTGATTTGGTTGATTCTCCTTTCTCCTGATGCATTACTCAAACCTGCCTCATACTCTTTGACACACAATAAGTTAACATATAAAATTTTATCATAGAGTAAGAGCAATAGTCCAAATCCTTTCTGCTCAGGTTTGGCTTGTATGTTGCATCTGGAGGTGCTTCTTTGATGATGATGAAGGAAGTGACGTCTTGGTGCTTAATCTAGTTCAAATCAGGTGGTTTGAACCTCTTATCTTCCTCACGCTTGTAGTTTCTTGTATGCTTCCAGCTCTCTTATATTCTGCACATGGCTCTTTTGACAAAAACAAGTGCATCATATCTGTGTAATCAGTGATAAAAGAGTTCTTGAAACATGATCACTTACCTTAGCATGCTCACCTGGGAAGCTTTGGACATGGTTCCAATTCGACGTGATACTCTGATGAGCTAAGTTTCCATAGCATTTTATTTTGTTTCTTAGTTCCTTATGGTTGTTGAGATATGATCCTCGGACTGCTCCTATGTCAAAGCTCGCGCCTCGGTTTGTTGCTTTGGAGCTGGCTGTAAAATGAATTTATCTGGTGGTTTCTCTTTGATTTGAGAGAAGAAATGAGTTCTTCTCCTGATCTAGTGATCACTTCACAAATATTCCAGTGAATCCTTCATCTCCAATCATGATTTGATAACCTCTGCAATAGTACTAAAGTTGTAGCATATCCGGTGGCTTCCATATCTTGATATGGTCAAGAAGCAAGGCTTTTGATCAACTTCCAACTCCTTACGACCCCAGCTGGTTCTAACACGAACATAGTGTTTTCCAAGGAAGGTAAGTATGCTGTCATATGCTCCAGGTCACCATGAGTAGGTCTGTAACCTTCCAGCACAATCAGATAGGAGTTTCTCTTGGAAATAATCCAAACCGACATGTTTTTCAAAACTAGCAATATCTTGATGATCAGGTTGCCATTTTCTGTGTTCTATGATTTGTTGGATCCATGACTGTCTTGATGTCATTCTCCAGTTGGTTTTGTAGTGAAATTCTTGCTGAGATGAAACGTGCAACACCTTATCTTCAGAGGATGAGAAATCAACACAATCAGATGTTGCTGCAGCTGATTTCTTCTCAATCAATTTGATATTGTTCCAATTATTCCATACTTCTCCTCTAGTCTCAAACACAACATGCTTCAAGCCCAACTCGTGTCTTGACAGCTCCACAGCTCTAATCTTTTTCCAAACAAAAGGACTGATCAAAAAAGTACCCAAGAATGTCTTTTGGAAATCACATGGATCAAATACAATCAGTTGATTCATTCCATGATCTTCTTGTGGTTCCTTGGCTGCCTCCTCTTCTTCTATTATATTCTCTATGAAAGGAACAATGACATCCTGAACTGGTTGCTCTTCTTTCTGAATGATATGTGATGGACTTTTGGTTTGTCCTTCTTGACTAGATGTAGTTGATTCTGGTTCTGCCACTTTGAGTTCTGAGACAGTAATAATTAGTTCTTGGTGCTGTGTTGCAACGGATGGACGTGTTACCCTTGGTCCTTTTCAGTTGTTTCTCCACATCCATCTTTACTTGTAACAATTCCTCCTTATCCTTCTCACTGAACCAGGAATGTGTAATTGTTTTCTCTTTGTTGTAACTGATTGTTGCCTTGCTAGATGAACCAAGAGTACTAGGTGGACGTGATCTATTGCTGTCAGGTTGTTTCTGTACCGAGTTTGATGAATAGAGATTTGTCTCAGATGGCTGGTTTATATGTGTGCTCCACTTGTCTTGCTCAAACCTTTTTTGTTGTGGAGTTTCATTCCTAATAACAGAGATGTTCTGTCTCAAGCAAGTTTCTTCTTGTCTTGTTCTTCTCTGCCTTTGATTCCTAGATTGATGTAACTCTCGGCGAAATGAATCAATTGTGGAGTCCATCATTTTCTCCATTCTGGCTGTCTTGCATCAAGTAACAGTCTTTCATCCTTTCTGAGTCCTCTATTTTGATCTTCTGCCATGATTCCTGAGAAATTTCGAAACACTGATACAAACAAAGTATCTATAATTCTCCCTAGAGGTGCATGGAGCAGTCCAAACATCAGAATGAATAACATCAAAGCACTTTTCATAAATAGTAGATGACTTAGGAAACACATTCTTGCAATGCTTGCCAAGAATACAAGCCTCACAGCCATCATTTTTAAAGAAAACATCAGGCAGTAACAGGTTCAGTGCACGAGAATGGGGATGGCCTAACCTAGCATGCCATAATACATTATTATCTAAAGCAGGAATTGAACTAAAAGCATAAGGTAAACTTGAACAGGTCCTGGTGTCTTCAAGTAGGTACAAGTCCTCCTTTGTAACACCTTTTCCAATCAACTTAAGAGTCTCAATATCCTGAAACACAACATCATTAGGACTGAAAATAACCTTGTAGTTAAGATCATTAGCAGCTTTCTTGACAGATAATAAATTAGATGCAAAAGTTGGCATGTAAAATGCTTTTGTGTCTTTATCAAACAATTTCAGGGTTCCTACTGTAAGTTTTATGAAGAACAAGGTGAAGAACACCAAAAACAGAGGACATAGATGTAGTTTGATTCGTTTTTGTAAGAGAGAGAGAGAGAGAGAGAGAGAATAGGGTTTCTTGAGAGAGAGAGTAGGCAGAGAAAAGAGGAGTTCTGTCTCCTTACTTCATTTAGACACTTAGGGTTTATTAAATAGAGCTACATCCAGACTGAATAAACAATAAACAAATGGGAAGAGAGTAGGGACAAAAGGGTTCGGCCAGAGGAGGTGAGAGTGACATCTCGTCTGCTTCTCTCTCCTTAACCAAACATGTGAATTTCCCTTGTCTTCTTTACCTCTTGTCCCAACGGCACTCTAGGCTTTATTTACCATGAAGACTTCCCTCATTAAAACCTTAGTATGCAAAACCCATTTAAGACAAAATATACTAAGAAAAGAGTAGAAGCTCGATGGCTAAGAGAATCATGTCTTAGTAATGTCAGTGAGTCCAAGCTTGGGATAGATGGACTCACACACCTTAGTGCTTGCAGCCTTAGTGAAGATGTCGGCTAACTGATCTTCACTTCTTGTATAGCATGGTAAGATAGTTCCTTGGATCACCATTTGTCTTACTTTGTGGCAGTCTACCTCAATGTGCTTGGTCCTCTCGTGGAACACCGAGTTTGAGGCTATGTGTATAGCTGCCGGGTTGTCAAAATGCATGGTTATTGGAGATGTGATCTCTATGCCCAAGTCTTTGAGGAGTCCTTTGATCCACACCTGTTCGTTTGTAAGTTTCCTCATGGCTCTATATTCAGCTTCAGCACTTGAACATGAGACCACCTTTTGTTTCTTGCTTTTTTATGTGACTAGATTGCCTCCAATGAAAGTGCAATAGCCAGTGGTTGATTTCCTATCATTCCTATCTCCTGCCCAATCTGCATCACAATAACCAACCACTTCTGTGTTTGCCATTACACCCCATCCATATTCCTTGTCCTGGAGCTCCACTGAGGTATCTGAGTATAATTTCCACCATTTTCCAGTGATGAACCTTTGGCACTTGCATATGCTGGCTCACCTGGTTCACAGCAAAGCAAATATCAGGTCTGGTAATTGTTAAATAGATAAGCTTACCCACTAGTCTTCTGTATTGCTTTGGATCATCAAATGGTGTGTCTTCATACTCCCCCTCACGCAAGATCTTATATCCATCTTCCAATGGAGTCTTGGCTGGTTTTACTCCAAGCATACCTGCTCCATCCAGAAGATAAAGTGTGTATTTTTTTTGGGATAAGAAGAGTCCTTCTTTAGAACAACATACTTCAATTCCAAGGAAGTACTTTAGCTCACCCAAATCTTTAATATCAAATACATATTTTAAGTAAGCTTTAGTAGCTTGAATACCTTCTTTGTCACTCCCTGTGATGATGATATCATCAACATACACAAGGATGACCACTATACCTTGTTGGCTGGTGAAGGTGAATAGAGTATGATCTTCCTCAGATCGTCTGAACCCTTTTCCATTTAGGGTGGTACTGAGCTTATGATATCAGGCTCTTGGTGATTGTTTTAGTCCATAGATTGCTTTCTTGAGTCTCAACACATTTCCTAGTTTTAACTAAGTGTTCTAGACCAGGAGGAGGCCTTATGTAGACTTCATCTTCTAGTTCCCTTGGAGAAAGGCATTCTTCACATCCATTTGCTATAAATCCCATTCCAAGTTAGTAACAAGTGAGAGAATGATTCTGATAGTGTGAAGCTTTGCTACTGGTGCAAAGTATCAAGGTAATCTTCTCCATAAGTTTGAGTGAATCCCCTTGCCACCAGTCTTATCTTCTTCCTTTCTGGTTTTCCATTGGCGAGGTACTTGATAGTGAAGATCCATCTACTTGTCACTGCTTTCTTGCCTTTTGGAAGCTCAGCTTCATACCAAGTATCATTGCCAATCATAGCCTTGGTTTCATGACTAACAAATTCTTTCCATTCTTTATCCTCCATAGCCTCTTCATACGATCTTGGTATGTATTCCTTATCCAAGTTACTCATGAAGACTTGGTGTTTGTCTGGATAAAGGGCTAGTGAACAGAAAGCTTGTATTGGATGAGCTAGTGCATTGGCATTGTAATACACCCTTGTGTTCACCCAATTTATGGATCTCTCTTTATTCTAGTGCTTCTCCTTAATGGCTGCACTTGATCTTCTTCAGTCTCCTCATCTTCATGGGTTTGAGACTGTGGTTGTTCCTGGTTCTCCTCTAAACCATGTTGATCATGAACTTCAGAACCTCCATGATCCATTGTCTCTTCTGGTTCTTGTTGGTTCCTCCCCTCATGATCAAGATGGGTTTCATTATCAACTCTACCAGCTTATGTTGCCTCCTCTCTTGCCTTAGGCTGGCTAATGCCTAATCTTTCCAAGATGATTCTGAGGTTGTTTGCTCTGTCTTAGGGTGCTTGGGAGAGATCTTTCAGGTTATCCCAGCTGTTCTCATCATAATACCCTTAGACTCTACAAATTTGACATCCCTTGAGACCATCACCCTCCTAGTCTCTGGTATATAGCACTTGTATCCCTTCTGGTTGGCTGAATAACCAATGAACATTGCTTTGACACTCTTTGCTTCCAGTTTATTTCTTTGTTCTCCTGTAATCAAGACAAAAAAAAGACACCAAAACACACGCAAGTGATCAATAGATGGTCTAGTTTTGTTTAATAACTAATAAGGAGAGACATCTTGGACAAACTCTTGTAGGTATTATGTTGATCAGATAGCATGCTGACACCACAACATCACCCCAAAATCTTTTTGGAACATTTGTGTGGAACATCATGCTTCTAGCCACTTCCATAAGATGTCGATTTTTCCTCTCAGCCACTCCATTTTGTTGAGTTGTGTATGGGCAGCTTGTTTTTTGAATGATCCCATGTTTGGATATATGGTTTTTGAAAGCATGGCTTGTGTATTCCCCACCATTGTCTGACCTAAAGATTTTAATCTTGGCATTGAAGTGATTAGTGACATAGCTTTGAAAGTTTATAAAAGTTTCTAACACTTTATCTTTAGATTGAATTAAGGTCAGCCAAGTGTACTTTGATTTTTCATCTATAAAGGTAACAAAGTACTTGTGGTTTTCCCTAGAGACACAAGGAGCTGTCCAGACATCAGAGTGAACTAAATCAAAGCAGTGCTCATATATAGTGGTTGATTTAGTGAAAACAGACTTGCAATGTTTGCCAAGGATACAAGCTTCACAGCTATCAGTTTTAAAGGAAATATAAGGCAACATTAAACCTAAAACACGAGAGTGAGGATGGCCTAATCTAGCATGCCATAATACATTAGAAGCTAAGACAGGAATGGAACTAAAAGCATAAGAAAAATCAGAACTAAGTTTGGTGTCTTCAAGCAAATACAATCCTTCCTTACTCACACCTTTTCCAAGCATCTTATTAGTCTCAATATCCTGAAAATGGACATCATTAGGACTAAAAATAACATTACAATTAAGATCAGTAGTAACCTGTTTAACTGAAACTAAGCTGGATGCAAATGTAGGCATGTAAAATGCCTTAGACTCCTTGTCAAATAGTTTCAAGTTTCCTATGCCCCTAATTGGTACTCTATCACCATTACCAATTACTACACTTCCTAGAGCAGGTTCAATATTGCTAATAAGACTAGAATCCCTAATCATGTGATGAGATGCTCCTGAATCAATAATCAATGGTTTTGAACTCAATGATGCATTTGAAACATTACTACTAATGTTACCAGAGTTTTCATTGAGAGCCTTGATAAGGACTTCAATGTCTGACTTGCGGATGAATGCATCATCACAGGAAGGTTGAGATGTGCTCCAACTGCATAGGTGGTAGAAACAAGAGCCCTTCCTTCACCATTTGGACGCATAGGTTGTGATGTTTGCTTAGAAGCTTCATTGGCCCTTGCTTGGTTAAATCTTGATGGAGGCCTGAGGTGTGGATGGGAGAATCCAGCACTGGTTCTTCATGTGACCACTCTTCTTGCAGTGTTCACACATGACTCGCCGGTTTTCTGATTTGAAAAAAGACTTTATTGGCAGCGACTTCAGCCTTATGAGCCATGTTCAAGTCACCTTTTCCACCAAAGAGATCCACTGAGCCTTGCACCTTCTGAATTTGAGCACACACTTCTTTATGAGTAGGTAACTTGTCTGCCCTCAACATGTGTTTCATGAGATCATTGTAGCCTGGATTGAGAGTGAGGAGTAGACTAAACACTTTGTCTTGCTCACGCCTCTCATTCAGGATGGTAGGGTCAGTGGTGCTTGGCCTGAACATCTCCAGCTCTGCCCAGAGAGCTCTGGACTTAAGTGTTGGTTAAAGTCCATGTCTTCCTGGTTCAAGCAGTTGATAGCTTTCTTCACTTCAAAGACCCTACTGAGGTTGGATATGTTACCATAGACATTTGTAGTGTGTCCCACAACTCCTTGCGGTTTCACAGGAGGAGTAGGCCTCCATTATGGAGCTATCAAGAGAGCTCTGGATGATAGACAACACCATGAGGTCCTCTTGACTCCATTTGGCTTCATCTACCACCACAATCTCCCTTCCATCTTCTCCTTGGCTGGTTTGTTTTGGCGCCTCATTTGAAGTGATATGGGACCATAAACCTCTTCCACCAAGGGCATTCTAGATCAATCTTGACCATAGAGGTAGTTTACTCCTTTAAGAGTAACTGGAATCACCACTGCCTTGTTTTGCTCAATTTCGAGTAGCTATGGACCAGTGGTTAATAGGGTGTATCCAAGAGATTTTGAGAAACTAAACCGATAGAAAGAAAGAGAATGAAGAGTAAAATAGATTTTCGGAAGAAAAACTAGGTTTAGGAGCTTACAAGCTCTGATACCATGTACGTTTATGAAGAACAAGGTGAAGAACACCCAGAACAGAGGAAAGAGATGAAGTTTGATTTATTTGTTTAAGACAGAGAGAGTAAGAATAGGGTTTCTGGTCGAGAGAGTATGCAGAGAAAATAGTAGTTTTGTCTCCTTACTTCATTTAGGAACTTAATTACAAAATATATAGACTACTTCTGGAAACAAGAGGACACAAAGAAATAAAAAAAATAAGGGAGAGAGTAGAGACAGAGGGGCTCGGACAGGTCTGGTGAAAGTGACATCTCGTCCACCCCTTCTCTTCTTAACCTAACATGTGACCTTCCTTTGGTCCCTAGCTCCAACGGCTCATTTCCTCTGATTTAAATCGTCCAGATCCCTTGGAGTTCCCAAAGAATATTCCTAAGGCAGAATCTTGCTTGGCTTGCACACTAGGTTAGGGTTAGGTCATACGTACATATTGTACGGACCATCTTGTCTTGATCAATCCAGAATCACTCTCTTGATCTCCTTCTGTTGTTTATATCTTTGCCTTCTTTACTGTTTCAGATCAATACCAATGACTAGGTCCAAACAAGCAAGATTCCAGCAAGCTCTTCATCAACACTTACACACTATTCAGGGCAGTCTAGAGTGTGCTTATCCAACCACTCTGGTTGTGATTCAAGCCATCTAAGACATTCATCAAGAGGGGTGTTGTGACTTGCATTCTTTTCCTTGGTTTGGGTTTATCCCATTGGGTTTTCCAAACAAGGTTTTTAATGAAGGCTTGGAACACACCTACACCATGAGCCCTCTTGGATGAAAACCATGCCCATTTTCTATTCCGCATTTTCGATCCATTCCAAGACAGGATCTCAGAAGTCTATCTTTTAAATTTTGAACTTATAGTCCTTTGTTTTGGCATTAATTTGGTTGTGTGTTCGCAAGAAGTTGTGGCATGTATCAGCCTTCTTTTCTTTTATATTCTGCGTCAGAAACTTCAGATAATATCATCAAACTCTTTTCCTTTCAAAGCATTCTTTTGAATCCTTAGTTTTGATTCAATGCTTGTCTAAGTGATTATCTCGGATCCTTGATCCTTACCCAACCATTGATGAATCTAAGCCCATTTTTTCTATCCTAGTTTCGTGCAAGAATAAACCAGAAGTCTTTTCTTATTATCAAGTTTAAACTTAGTCTCTCTTTTAAGTGTTTTGTGTGTTTCCAAGAAGCTGTGCATGTACAGTCTTCTTCTCTTTATATTCTGGTCGAAATATCTGAATAAATAATCAAAATCTTTCCTAAAAACGCAAGTATTCTCTGAATCATGTTTGATCAAAGCTTGTCTAGTGTATTTCGGATTCTTCCTTATATTGCAAGCAAAAACCTGATAGTCTGAGAGCCAATTCCACAACTCTTAGAAGTATCATCTCAATCCATTGCTTATTACATCAACACAATCGTTGGAGAGCATTCAAGGACATGATACTCTCACCCAGGATCATATCAAGTGGTATCAGAGCAGATCTCCATCATCAGGTTGTGTTTTTTTAGTTCTGCAACTTTTATACTTTTCGTATTCTATGATCGAACTTGTTCTAAAGTTTAAATCTTGTTAGAAACGTGTTCATTAGGGTCAGATCTACCTAGAACAAGTGCTGAGAAAGCTAAATAATCTGACTTGATTCACGAAATTGCTGAGAAATCTGATCTGGGTTTGTTTCTTTTTCTGTTTACTGTAAATGAAATCATAACCTGCCATGAAACTGTGCTTTGCATATCTGAGTGTTTGTTTCTTTTAGAACTTGTTACTGGTTCAGTTTTCTTGTGAGTTTCAGGGAATGGCGAAGGAGCACAAATAAGAACTCAGCAAGAATGATAAACTGTTGCTTGAAGCATTCACAGCCAGTATGGATCAAGTCTTTAAAGATCAACTGAGAAAATTTAGACTGGACATACATCAGTAGAGGAGAAGCAGAGACTGCCAAAGATCATCCAGAGATGAGTACAAGCACAAAGGGTATGATCAGCTGGACAGAAACCAGAAGCATACTGTTTTTAACAAAGAAACTCCACAACAAAGAAGGTTTGAGCGAGACAAGTGGAGCACACATCAAAACCAGCCATCTGAGACAACACTCTACTCTTCAAACTCGGTTCAGAAACAACCTGACAGCAATAGATCACGTCCATCTAGTACTTTTGATTCATCTAGCAAGGCAACAATCAGTTACAACAAAGAGAAAACAATTAAACATTCCTTGTTCAGTGAGAAGGATAAGGAGGAATTGTTACAAGTAATGATGGATGTGGAGAAACAACTCAAAAGGACCAAGGTCACACGTCCATCCGTTGCAACACAGCACCAAGAACCAGTTATTACTGTCTCAGAACTCAAAGTGGCAGAAACAGAATCAACTACATCTAGTCAAGAAGGACAAACCAAAAGTCCATCACATATCATTCAGAAAGAAGAGCAACCAGTTCAGGACGTCATTGTTCCTTTCATAGAGAATATAATAGAAGAGACACCCAAGGAACCACAAGAAGATCATGGAATGAATCAACTGATTGTATTTGATCCATGTGATTTCCAAAAGACATTCTTGGCTCTCAGACTATAAGGTTTTTGTGTCTTTCCAAGAAGTTGTGCATGTACAGTCTTCTTCTCTTTATATTCTGGTCGAAATCTCGGAATAAATCATCAAACTCTTTTCTAAAAACCCAAGTATTCTCTGAATCCTGTTTGATCAAAGCTTGTCTAGTGTATTTCGAAGAATTCTTCCTTACATTGCGAGCAAAAACTGATAGTCTGAGAGCCAATTCCGCAACTCTTAGAAGTATCATCTCAATCCATTGCTTATTACATCAACACAATCGTCGGAGAGCATTCAGGGACGTGATCCTCTCACCCAGGATCATATCAAAAAGAAATTCAGATCATTCCGCCAGATCGCTTAATGAGTAAGGGAAGGAAAAATGATAAGAGGAATCAATCTGTTGGAGAAAAGCATAAAAGGACACAAAACATAAGGTGGCCAAGGCAAAATTTTGGTTTCAGTTGGCTGTTGTTTGGAAGACATCGTTATCCCAGTTAATGAAGCTACATCCAATAGATGTTGTCTTATGTAAAACTATGGAATACTACGGCTTACTAGTATGTTTTGATTTTATTTATGTCTGTTTCATAGATTGTATATTTTTAAAGTAAATTAGTATTCAAATTTTGATATATACTCCGACTGAAAACAAATTAGTGAAAGTAACATATATTTAAAAAATTCATACTCAAATACAAGAATATTCTACAACTCATTGATTCACATTAACAAAAGTAAAACTAACTTAACAAATTAAAATGATAGGTAAAACTAAAAACATTGAAATCATGAAAAGTAGAACTAATAAGAACATTGGTAAAACTAGGATAGGGTATATAAAGTTTCTCTGTGGTTGACTTGATAGGATGTGGTTGCAATAAAGTAAGGTGACAGTTATACTTAGACATTATGTGTGTCTTCGCTTTTTCAAAACCTCTTTCACAGGCTTGTTTACTTGAGGATAAACAAAAGGTTAAGTCTGGGGGGGTTGATATATCCTATTTATTACCAGTTTTAGACCATGTTATAGGCTCTATTTATGGTCTGTTATGTGTGTCTAGGCTATGTTTTAAGGTGTTTACAGGTCCAGGTACGTTTTGGAGATATATGGAGATACTTGGAGGTTTTGGAGCATTTAGAGGAGAATAATCCGTAGCTGATCGTTGTGAGAGTCAAAGTACAAGACTACCATCGATCGACAAGACAACGTTGGCTTCGACCGATGTAATATGACCAAGTTCGATCGATGTTGCACATCTGCCATCAATCGATGTCCAATTCGCAGACAACCGATTTTCAAGCCCAAGTTAGAGACAAGACACAAGATTATAGATTACCCCTGGACGAGTTTTGACCTAGACTTTAGGGTCTTATATTTATACTTTATGCATTTCACAAAAAGAAAATAGGGGGTGCTAGGTGCCTAGGTTTGAGGCAAAGTGTGTGTGTGCACCAGCCCACCATAGTTTTAGGATTTAATTAGGGGAGAATATTCATAACTCTTTAGGGAAATTTGTATTGGAACCCTAGTATTTTTTTCTATACACTATATTGAGATTATTATTCTTACTTTAATTATGTCTGAGTAGTTATCAACTAGATTTAGGGTTGAATGATATCAATCATGGATTAGCCCAAAAGTAGGATTGCTAGGTTAAGTTAATAACCATCAATTGAGTTGTGCTTAATGCTTGCATTCTAGAGTAGCTAAGTAGGATCTCGAAAGTAGGACATGGACGACTACAAGAGTAGGTTTATGTGCCATAATAGACTCCATTTAACTAGGTTGTTAGGCGCATGCGAGAGCTGGTCTAATTTTCTTGGTGAACATATCAAATCTCGTTCACACTTCCTTCTGATTTAACCGTCGATCGACACCAGGCCTCAGCCGTCGATCGACACCAGGCCTTAGCCGTCGATCGATGGTCTTTCCTTTGCTTGCGTACGACAGTTGGAATTAAAAGGGTCATAATAGTTAATATTTGATTTCTAGAATATTTGCATATCTGTGCTTCATATTCCCTATAATTCATTAAGAGTCAAACCCTAGATCTAGCATATTTACATTTGCATCTAAAATTATCAACATATTTCCATATTTACATTATTAGCATATTTCCATATTGCATCTATGCCTTCTAATAAGGAATATTTCCTTGACCTGATTACTTATTACCAATATATGTAATTACCTAGCTTTGTCTTTAAAAATAAGAAATCTATCGTGTGCCATTGTTCTCTGTGCATTTGATCCCTAAATACTACACTTGATCTCTATGGGCAAGAGTATTATTTTTTGTGTTAGGACTAAGATTAATTTGACAGTTATTTGTTTAGGATATTTATACCCTGTTAGAACATAAAACACCGAGTGTCAAACATCACATACCTAGTTTTGAAGACATTTTATCTTAACCGAAATATATGTTTAATATTAGTTATAACCAAGTTATAATTCCACAAGGAAAACACCAAAAACACTGAACACATAGCGTTTTGTCCATTGCCGAAAACAATAAAAACCATCATAGACACTTAATCTGTCTAATTCAGAAAACAACACCTAGATACACAAAAGAAACAAGTTCTTCACTTCTTTCTTTGTTTATGTTTCTCTACGTCCTTCACAAACGCCTCTAGCGGGGCCAATCTCCCATCAAATTGGTCAACCTTCTTGTCAACTTTTTTGATCAGTTTCACCATTGTTTTCAGCATCTTCATAACATCTACTGGCTGAGTCCAGTACACAACTATCTGTACTCCATCCGCTGCTGGCATCTTCTATCTCTTCTGCATGTTTTTCTCACGCGACAACATCTTCATCAGACATGTCTTTAAAAAAGATCGACAATCCTTCATCTAGACGCTTATCCCAATTGACTACAGCTATATCAGGCTAATCAACATCGTCTTCATCTTCCATAATGTCATCCAAGAGAGTTTCTTCTTGTGGAGTTTTGGTGGGGATGGCTGTCAATATTCTGTCACAATCAAAATAAATGTTGAAACTTTTCTACCTTAGTTTTACATAAATACCTTAGTTCTACTTTAGTTTTACATAACTACCTTAGTTTTACCTAACTAGCTTAGTTCTAAACTAGTTCTACTTTTCTTCTATCTTATTTCTACCTTAGTTCTCTGTTACACGTATTTTAACACCAAATAACTCAAAAATAAAGGAAAACTTACGGTTTCATCACCCAGTTTCTTATTTATCAGAGTAAGTGATGCTTCTCTCATTCCATTTCGTTTGAGTGATGACTTGCACATCCTCAGACAGTAGACATCAGCTCCTTCAACAGGTTCTTTGAACTGCTTTCGAATTGCCTCGAATGCAAGAAGCTGCAAAACACCACATTATGCAATACCATCAGTGGTCAACAATAGTGATCATGTCATTTACGGGATTTTACATACCTCTAGTCGAACACATAAACCTGGAAGAGGCCACAATGTATTCTCTTTCACAAACACTCCAAAATGATCCATTGTGTGAGAGATCTCCTTCAATATGTGATCATAGGAGTATCTCCCCCATGGAAATATCCTGCAGAAGTCAAGATCATCCACGACTCTCTGGAAAAAATGCCAAGACATCATTTGCCCCGTTTCTAACCTTTGTTTGCGCGAAAATAACAATTGTTTAGAAGAATCGAACCACCATATTTAGTATGTCTCTATGGGGTCCAATGTTCACCAGCTTCGCTTTCACATCCTCCAACCTTCTAAATTATCCTTCCTTGAAATGACAATCCACAAAAATTGTCCCACCACACTCCTTATAGCCGAGAGGATAATTGTGACAATTTAGCCATGATATCAAATCATGTTCCCTCAGCCCATAGCGGATGGGAATGCCATTGACAATGAACCACACTTCTCTCTCCTTAATGCTATAGGCAGTCCGCAGCGACAACATCCACATTCCTTGAAACCTATGGTTCTTCTCTTTTTTCAATAGGAAAATTATTCTGAATTGAGGATGATCCTCAAACCAGCTCCACTCCGCGTTTGACAGCTTCGGTTTCAGGTTGGTTAGCATCTTAATTGCGTCCACAATTAAACACCTTGTCCCTCGCTTTATCTTTTCCTGTACTCAGATGGCTCAAAGAACATTCTCGTTGGTTTTGATTGCCTCGGTTTTCTCGGTTACTCAGATTCCTGCAAATAACAATAAATTCTAATCAAGTTATAGCACTAGTACTTCAAAGCTCCAAATATTTTTTTTTCCAGTTTTTCTTGTATTATCTAGTTGTCCAGTATTTCCTAGTATTACACAAACATTTACTGACTATTCCATAGTTCTACCAATAAAAAATAATGCATCAAATTATATTTGTTAATTTGTTACCTCTTCATTCTCTGACTCCACTGTCTTTGGGTCCTCTTCGTTCACATTATTTTCTCTTACTTCTCCCACATCACCATCACCATCACCAGAGAGTCATCGAGATTACCAGACTGATCACCAGATTCCTCTACATTGTTTTCTACTTCCTCTCCCACTTCTTCTTCTTCTTCACTGTTTTAATTCTCTTCATTAGAGCCATCAGGCTCATCTACATTTGATTCATCAGAGGCAGTATCCCCCCTTCGTGTCTTCATTAGAGGCAGCTGATTTCTCTTCATTGTCGTTCGTTTCATCGTTCTGGGATTCTCCACTCTGACTCACTGAAAGAGCGGGACGAGCCTGAGAATGATCAGATTTGCTCAATTCAGAGCCGTCTGTTGCTTCAACCGCTGCCACAGCATCCACAAGAACATTTATCGGCTCCAAAGGCATCGTTTCAGTTTGCTTTGTCGTCGCAGTTTTTTTTCTCCAGAGCCGTCGATGAAGGTGAAGAGGTCGTCCTTACAAACTTCATTCTAACATACTTATCCTTTGCCTTCTACACAAACGACTTTACCTTCTTCTCCTCTTTCTATGTTGAATTATTCTTCCTCTTCTTACCCCCTCTAATTTCCAACATCTTTAATGAGTTTCGTCGGAGTGCTCCTTGTTGTCGTCGTCAATATTTGAGAGTGAGTTGAATTCAATTTGAAAATTAGGAATTCGGAAACTAGTGTTTGAGGGGTTTGCTAAAATCGATAGATTTGATATTGGGGAGTGGTTAGTGTGGTTAGACGGTTTGATACTTTCAGTTTATTTGGTTTGCAATTGGATGCGGGTCGGGTCAGAGTAAGCGGATAAAATCCAGTTTCAGGTTGTAAATATTACCAAGTCTTATGGGTTTTATGTCTTTTCATTATTAAACGAATTATAATTAATTTATTTTTCTTTCTGTTTAATGCCAGGTCCTTGAAATATTGGCTTTTCAGATTTGGGGCATGAGTGGAGTTGGCTCATGTGAAGAACAAGTATTTGTTACCTCATATAGACAAATTATTGGATAACTGAAGGGTGCCACTTGCTTTCCAAAATAAACATATCGTCTGGGTACCATCATATTCAAATAGACATGGCTGACATTCGAAAAAACTGCTTTCCGGACCAGGTATGGTCAATACGAGTTTGTAGTAATGTCATTCGGGTTAATCAATGCACCATCTGCTTTCATGAAGATGATGAACAGTTTGATCGGTGATTGTTTGGATGATTTCACGTTCATCTTCACTGATGACATACTCGTCCATTGAAAAGATCGGAAAACACATGGGGATCATCTGTGGCATGTACTGGAACGATTTAGGCAACACCCGTCATTTGCTAAGTTGAGCAAGTGCAGCTTTTGACAGAATAATGTAGGATTTTGGGACATATAGTGTCGGATAAGGAATTCCTAGTGGATCCTAATAAGATCTGTTCCTTTAGGGAATGGCTGAGGAAACACCTCACAGATACTTAGTTTCCTAGGGTTAGCTGGATACTATAGGAAGTTTGTGAAAGGATCCGAAATCTTAGCCTAACCATTGACCAAACTTACGGGTAAGGACATTAAGTTTGTTTGGTCGGAAGAAGTTTCACAAACCTTTAGGAAGCAATAACAAGGGCACCCTGTTAGCCTTACCAGAAACGCACCATCCATATGTGGTGTACACAGACGCATCTATATTGGGGTTAGGGTGTGATCTGATGCAGAATAACCGGGTAGTTTCTTATGCTTCTAGGAAATCGGAGAGCATGTATGTAACTACCCAACCCATGAATTGGAGATGGGGGCTGTGATATTTGCAGTTAAGAGCTGGAGGTCTTACTTCTTGTGCTAAGGTGCAGATATACGCATACCATAAGAGTATGAAGTATATCTTTACTTATCCCAATCTGAATCTAGGTAACTCCAATCTGGTCTCTGACGCACTAAGCCATAGAAGCACATACCTAGCCATAACACGGAAAGAAAAGACTCTTTCCTGGATGTTTGGGGCTTTGGATCTCCATGCATTAACCATCGACCAAGAAGCATTGCAAATAGAGGCGGTAGTTCAAGCGGACGTACTGATCCGAGTAGGGCAGGCCCACAGAGGTGATGATGGTACAGAATGACAAGACCGAGTACCAACTCACTAGAAATGGGACGATTGTAGTGAATGTCTGGTCGCTGTACCAAATAAATGTGAACTTAGGGATGAAATCCTGAAAGAGGTACACCAGTCAAAATTTTCTATTCATCCCGGCCAGACAAAAATGTATAGGGATCGGAAAAGATACTATCATTAGCCAAGTGTGAAGCGAGATGTGATATACTCGGCATCTAGTGCCCAACTTGTCAACTGGTATAGGTAGAACATCAAGTTCCCAATGGGTTGTTTGTAGAGTCTACCAATTCCAGAATAGAAATGGGACCACATCACAATAGACTTTGTGACTGACCTTCCAACCTTGAAGTCTAAGAATGATGTGATTTGGGTGTTAGTAGATAGATTGACTAAATTGGCACACTTCCTAGCCATTCAAAACACCGATGGGGCTGACCGAATCCTCTAGAAGTACATTGACGAGATCGTCCAGTTGCATGGAATCCTGGTGAGTATAGTTTCAGATAAGGATGGTCGATTCACTTCTTCGTTTCGACACCCTTTCCAGAAAGCCTTAGGAACAGGGTGAACATGAGAACGGCTAACCACCCCTAAACCGATGGTCAGTCGGAACGAACTATACAAACCTTGGAGGGGATATGCGAAGAGATTTTATCTTAGATTGGGGAGATTCCTGGGGGAATTATGTTCTATTGATAGAATTGGCAATACAGCAACAGGTTTAAGGCTAGCATAGGATGGCGCTGTAGTAACCCACCTGAAAGGGTAAAATGGTTGAGATCGACAAAGTTGGAATTTGGACCCATGCTTTTGGGAATCAACGTTTGATGAGGAATTTTGAGTTTTGGTCATATAAAACTTAACATGGTTCAGAGAAAATGGAAGAGTGGTCGAGCATCAACCTGGTGGTCGAATCGCGGGTGATAAGGATCGATATTAAAATTTTGAAATACGAGATGGTCGAATAATGGATCGTGAGTGAACCATGAGTCAAAATAATCTGCTCTACCATGTTAGACAATGTCTTATATTGACCAGACGGACGTTTTGGAAGCATAACATTTTTTTTTGACGAACGACATTTTAGAAGCTCGACGTTTTATAAGCACGACGTTTTCAGAAAATTCTCGTATCAGTAAAATAATATCTTGGAGAAATAATAACTCGGAAGCATGACAGAATTAAGCAGGATGGGAAGTAAGCACGACGGGATCAAAGCATGACGGGAAAACCCAAAATTGGGCAAAAACCTTAATTATGGTATTATGGAATTTCTCGGGGAAGCCGGAGGCTCAGGAAATATTTTACATCAAGTCAGAATTCGGTTAGGGATTTTATTAAAAATACTTAGAGCATCAGAATGGGAGCGGAAAAATATCCAGGATTGATCGCGGGTCAAAAATTTCCCGGAAGGACCAAAATTGGACGAATGGACCAAGAAGCACGAGGTGGCTCCGTGCATGGGATCAGGACGTACTGTCAACCATCTAAAAAGATGAGTTTCAACAGAACCTAGAGGTGTCTCCGTGCATGAAGCACTAGCATGCGGAGTGACATGCAGAAAGCACGAGATGTCGTCGTGTCTGCAACCGAGGCATGTTGATCGACATGTGGGGCGCTGTGGTTTCGCTTGCATGCAACCAGGCCATGCTTCCAGACATGTGCAGGACGTGGTGTCAACTGCCTGCGAATATCTATGTCTACACAAGCACGAGGTGTCTCTGTGCATGGGAGTGGTACATGCAGCCTGACATGTCGTAGCACGAGGTGTCACCAGCGCATGCGAGCGAAGCATGCTGATCGACATGTGAGCGTCGTGGTTTTGCCTTGCATGCAGACAGGACGTGCATAATACATATGGAGGATAATGGTGTAAACCTTTCATTGCCATCCCTGGTAAATGCATCATCATGTGGAGTACGAGGTGTCGCCGTGCATGCGTCCGGAAGCCATGCGAAGCGACACACGGCTGCTACCACCTGAATCTGATTGTTGCTGCTTCCTAATAATACCCCCAGGAACCCAGATCATTTCATTCATCCAGAACCTGTCCAAATAAAGTTAAAAACGTGGGTAGAGAGAGAGAGAATAAAGTGGTCGAGTTAATAGTATGGTTATTTTCTAAGACCGATACTCACTGTGAAGCCAAGTCTGTCCAATCGGCGATTCTCTGCAATTATGAGGCGGAAGCTACTGTCCAAATCAATCCGTCCAAGCCCAGTAATATTCTTTGATGACCAATTGGAGGTTCTGTCCAAGATAAGGTTAGTTCCACGAGTTTAGATCAGTATAAATTCTTAACCGCGATGTTCTACCGGGAAGTCCGAAGAACTGTCCATAAGCTAAGGAAAGTTCTGTCTGAGTCCAGATCAGTCCAAGTTATTTTCTCATGATCAACTGGAGTTACTTTCCAAGTCAAGGTCAGTCCATTCCAGTTCACTCAAGTCGTCCAATGGGTTTTGGCCAAGTTCTCTCCCATCAACCAGTTGCTCATCGGTATAGAACATTGTGAGTTTGTTTTGTTTGAATTCCACTTGGAATTTAGGATAATTTTTGGTTATGCTTGAGTTCCACTTGGAACTTATGATAGATCGAGTCACATATAGAGTAGAATGCTCACGTTATTGCACGATAGAGTCCTTAGGGTTATTTATTGAACCAGATTCAGTTTAGTACAGGCTAAGCTGAGATGAAATGGAATTAAGACTGATTTAATAACCTGACTAGGACTAGGGTGCATCATGTTTTATATTCTTCCTTGTTGATATGGTTGAGTGCAGGTTACCGTTATCGTTAAAGATAGTTTTGTAGCAGGAGGCCGAACTATCTAGGTAACGGTTTGATTGGGTGGATTGAATGTTAGATTAGTTAAATGCTTGCTTATTTAATTAATCTTGTTGATTGAGGTTAGCCAGCTCTTGGTAAGGGCGTGACAAATTGGTTGATTTATTTAGTTATGATATTGTTGTTTAGTTTATTAGATGTTAGTACTCAGGGTCTTATGCCATATAGGCCGACTACTTGTACTATTGGTTAGAATTGTAGAGTCGAGTCTAGTTAGGATCTGGAACATTAGCCATAGGTTAGGTTCTAGATTAAGGTTGTGTAGAGTGTGTGTTGCCGACAGCATGTGCGTAACCCGCCTATACTAGGCTTGTTTAGGGATTGATTAGTGTTTCCTTGCCCTCGTATTCATCGGGTTTAAGGAAACCCCTTATTTGCTGGATTCGGGAAGAACAGAGAGACGGGGTCATGGCCTAGGGCTGAGTGTCACACGACGGTGTTAACATGGCAGTGACCCGATGGACTGTGGGCTGTTGCGCGGTAAACCCGATTGACTGTGGGCTGTTGCGCGGTAACCCGATTGACTGTGGGCCGCGGTCGGTTGAAAGTTCCTTCTTCTGGCCTTTATGGTAGGTAGATTGGGATATTGCTTGAGGTAGAGGAACACAAAGTCACCATTTCCTGGGTTAGAGTGGTTGTGTATAGGGTCTGTGTTTAGTAAAGGTTTATGGAACCATAGGGTAAGTGTAGCACGATATAACGGTGTTACTAGTTAGATCGAGTCAGAGTTAGTTAAAGTATTATTATTTGCGTTTGTATTAAGTTGTTGATTGATTCTCTTGCAGGTTTCTAACATTGAGTTCAAATTCCGGGTTAGGTACCGGATTAGGCTTGGTGTCTCTTTGGTTAGTATAGACCCGAAGTTGGCTGTTATATTGTTTGAGCGATTGCTTATGAAGGGTGGTGGATATTGAAAAGCTATGCGGTATCCTTGATTGGCCAATCATGTTCTTGTCTGATTGTTGGTCGACCGGTTAAGGATACTTCTATAGTCTAAGTGTCTAACACTACAATGAGATACTGATCTCAGGCATATATATGGTTAACAAGGGATTTGATTGTTTAGTCTTAGCTTTGTGTTCATGCTACGGCTATACTGATTGTTATTTTGGGTTGTCTGGGTTAGTTGCTAGGTTACGGGTAGAGGCACCAGCTCACAGAGTAAATTAGGTTACTTCATCCAACTCCGTTGTCTTTTTGCAGTTCGCTTTAGTAAGGATGATCGGATATCTTTGTGCTGGACGTTACGACTGCTGGTGTAAATTTCATGCCTTTTGTAAAAAGTATTTTGATTTTCGTTGTGTTGACTCGATTTGGCATTAGGCCAGGGCCAGTCTTGAATTATTCAATGCATGGAATATTTCTTTGAATCCAATAAAGTATTTGTTTTAATGGCGGCATCATAAGTACTGGTCTGATATTTGAACTAGTTCGTTCTAACATAAAAGTTGGGTTGAAAAGCCCTTTGTCCTTGATCTATACAGAAACGCTAACTCTTGGTAGCGGTTGTAAAGCCTTAAGCCATGATTTAACGGGCACGAGTCTAGCTGGATGAACCTGGGTTCTACGGTCGCGGTTGGAGTAAGTTTCTGACACTGACCAGGAATTGGTACCTAGCCCGGAACGTAGCGGCTTCCGGACCATGGTGTTGGGTTGGACGGTAAGTTCATGTTCTTGTTTGATTGTTAGACCTGGCCAGTGGCTCATTTCACTCAAACCATGTGGTGTTGTCGGTTATATCGGTCATGTTCTTGTTTGATTGTTGCACGGTTGGTCGCCCATGATGTCTAGGCACTTTCCGGGGTGTTACAGTCTCTCCATATGAGGTATCCTATATGGCCGCACATGTCGTACGACCTCATTGGATCCGTAGGAGAAGGAAATCTCTTATGGGACGCTGCTATAATAGAGAGATACTAAGGAACTGCTATTAAGATATAATGCCTAGAGGGACACTGTTATACAGAAGGACCCATGACCATGATCAGTCATTAAGAGTATACTAATGGCGGATCGTCGTTGCATGCAGGACCATTAAGTTTGAAGTAGGCTGATATGTTGTATTTTAAACACATAACTTTTCAGGGTGCAGGGCGAGTACCATCTAAGTCTAGGTAAGTTTGGACTTCGGAGGTGTATAGGACAATTTATCATTATCTATCTAAGGATTCGGATCTCTAGTGTACATGCTTGACGTCGCCAACTAAAGATAGTGCATAACGAGATGATAATTTGATCATAACCCAATATATCTTCTGATCTAAGTAAAAAGCAGTACCTTAGAAGCCAACTATCAGAAAATCTGAGGCACGGTATGCGAAAAGCAACCCGCATGAAGTGATCAAGACAGTTTGATACTTCTGGGAATGCAAGCGGGTCTAGGGACATGACCTAGTAATAGAGGACATGATGCATTTGAGATTATCATGAGAGGTTTTAGCAGTCAATGGAGCATGATGGGTATTCACAAGGCCCACTCAAATCAGGTGGGAGACTTGTAAAGCGCCGATCTCGTGTCCTGCTAAAGCCGAAGGCGGACGACGTATTGCACCAAGCAGAGTCGATGTGTTATGTTCGATCCAGTTCGACCCTGGATACCGCCATTGGAAGTAAACTTAGGTAGAAAGAGATGTTGGATAGTTTCCTTGACCTAATCAAGTTACCCGTTTAAGCTCGGATAGCTTAGGCTAATGTAGTACAGCTTAGGAAATTGTTAGGCAGCTGAGATTAGCTTAGTGTAGCGTAGTCAAATCGTACGCAGCTCAAATCGACCAAAGCTCAGCCAGCTCGATCAGCTTGAGGAGGTCATGCCAAACTGGTAGTGACAGTGGTGGGCGGTCAGTGTGGGTCGCATTCCATGTGAGTCTAGGGGCGAGTAGGTTTGTCTAGAGGTGTTTTGGTTGGGATACTCGGAATGGCTTAGCAGACGGTCATGGGTAGAGGTACGATGTGAATAGGTACGAGTGAAGGTATACATGCCTTTGTCGACAGGATCGTTATGTTTTGGGCTGAGAGAGTTGGATTTGCTTGGGTCAAACGGTTGCAAGCTTGGGCCAATGGTTAGGCAAAGTTTGAATGGCCAAGGAGACACAGGGTTGGGCGAAAGGAGACGAAACTGGCCATTGTAGCCCTTCGCCCAAACAGCCCCATTATGCACATATATACATGCCAGAGCATTTCCTCCTTTGAAGGTAAGTTCACATCATACCAAAGAGAGAGGAGAGAGAGAGAGGAGCAGAGGAGGAGCAGAGTAGTGAGAGGAGAGAAGAGAGAGAGAGGAGAGAGAGAGAAGAGAGAAAGTCTTTGGGCATGAGAAAAGAGAGAGCTAACCATAAAACGTTCAGCAGCCGAGTGGTCGACCCTACCAGATGCTTGTACGGACAGTCACCGGATGTAAGCGTAATCCGCAAGGAGGTTGGGTTTTAATGAATTTGGTGGACAAGGCCGACAGGGGTGCCCTATTCTATTTGTTCTGTTGACTTCTCTCGGAATTGGCCATAAGGTTGAGTAGCCTTGGTCATCTAGAGAACTTTGTAGTGTACATACTTAGGTGCTTGTGCGTTTGGATGCTGGAATAGTGTTGTCGCTGTTCAATACTTCTGGTATTAGTTTTGAAGTATTGGTACTATGTTAGGTAGAGGGCATTCATGTAGCACTTTATCTTAAATTGGTCAAATGCCTTTATAGACCCTAACATGGTCGTTCTTCTTGTTGAGAACCTTAATCGAATAGTATTTCATTAAGTGCTAGGCAAGACTGGTCGGAGTAGCGACAAAACTCAGATAAACTAAACGTACAGTTACTCGAGATGAGATATAGCTTTAACTATTCTCTAAATAAAACACTGACCACAGTGCAAACTTTTAACTACGTTACTTTACCTTCACTCTACTCTAACTAAACTTCTCTTCTTTCTACTTACTAATTACTAAAAAACATCTTAGCTTCTACTTTACTGAACAAGCTTAAACTACTAATACTACTAACTGATTACACGAACTAACTACTCTTTCAACTACAAACTTAACTACTAACATTTGCATAACTACTACTACTTACCTTACTATCAGAACTTATAACGGTAACTGATAATTACGCTAAACGTACTATATACTAACAACCTCATAGCTGCTATACTTAAGCTTTACCTTAATACTTTTTGTGCTAACCTTATCTTTACTACCTACTACTAACTGT